>APFE031330818.1:102152-132706 GCA_000404065.3 Pinus taeda | reverse complement strand
AGGACACCAAAAACCTCATGAAAGATCTTGGACCATTAGGACCTAACATTTATCTCCCACCCACTAAACCAAACAAAAATAAAACTCTAAAATATTAAATAAAGGTCAAAATATCTTATGGGAAATTTTTAAAAGACACCAAAAATCTCATGAAAGTATTAAATAGATAATAAAAAATATTATAAGAAATCTTAAACAAAGAACAAATATATTATGCAAAAATAAGTACATTTTATTCAAAGATCAAAATCACAAACCCTAAATAGCTAAGGGAGGAGAACTTTTTATGTGAAGTGAGAACAGTTTCATAGCATATCATACATGGGTTTTACACCAAATAGGAACTCACCATCTACCTCTGCCCCTATTGCACTGACCCGTGTCTCTTTGACACAAATATTTCAAGAGTTACATCAAATAGTCCTCCATCTTCTCTTACCTGCACTACATCACATCTAAATTTAAACAAATTAGCCATGCTCACAAATGTTTAAAAAAAAATAACAGCAACATCAATAACAAAAGATACAAACAACAACAACAAAAAACAGGAGTAAAAACAAAAAGGAACAAATAGGGAGATATAGTAGAGACACTCTACTTCGCAACCCCAAAGAGCATCCATAGAAGGACATCCTACATAGCACAAATTAAAGCATTAGAAAGAGACCCAAAAATCTTATGAAAAATATTAAATACACACAAAGTATCTTCAAAGAATTATGAAACAAAGGCCAAATTATCCTACAAGAAATTTTAAACATAGACCGAAAATCCTATAAGTAATCTTACGCAAAAGTAAATACATCTTATAGAAACATCAAAAATCATAAACCCTAACTACATAAGGGAGGACAGCCATTGTATTTGAAATAAGGAGGTTGTTCACAACTGATCATAACATGGTATTTGCACCAAAAGAACCCACCTCTTCCTCCGCCTTTGCACTTTACTATGATCTCTCCCGCACAAACATTTTAGTAGATTCATCATTGATCCTCCACATTCCCTTATGGGTTCTAGGACCTACCTTGATTCCTCCAACCATTGAATCTGACAAAAAAAACAAAACAAAAAAAAATTATCAGAAATCTTTAAAACATGCCAAAATTCTTATGAGAAATATTAAATAAACTATAATATACTATAAGAAAAATTTGATAGCATCCAAAAATCTTACACAAAAATAAGGAGAGAGTAGCACCATTGTATTTGAAATGGAGGATTACATAGGTTGTGCAACAAAAGAGAACTCCCATTTCTTCCTCTTACACAAAGATATTTAGCAGTGCTCCTCCACCTTCCATTACCTACATTTATTCTAAAAAAATTTAAAACGCACATTATATAATTACATACTATACAATGAGATAAATTAACCATACATACCTTATCTTTAGTCTTCACTTAAAAAATATGCATCGACGAAGTTGTTTGAGTCTGCACTAATTTCCTCACCCACTAAACAAAAACAAAACCAGAAAATCTTATGAGAAATCATTAAAAGTCACCAAAAATCTAACAAAAAATATTGACATAGACTGCAATATATTATCAAAAAGGGGAGGACGCAATTGAGGAATAGTTAGTGGACTATTTAGAGGGGAATATGTCTTTCTCAAGTCCATCCTCAACACTTGGGAGGAACCTTCCTCAACACTTGGGAGGAACCTTCCTCAACACTAGGAACGAACCTTTAGAACACTAGAAAGGATATACGACCATTAGCATGGAGGTAAGAGAATGTGAAGGAAAACTAGGCAAAACTAGGTTTTCTAAGGAGAAATCATAAGAAGAAATGCATCAAATCTAAAAAGGAAAATGTGAGGCTAGTGTTTAGAGATGACATGTGAATGGAAAGAATCACTTCCTAAATGGAAAAATCCCTAATAGGGAAATTCAGGGGGAAAATGTTTGAACATCGCATGCATGGATAGAAAGAGCTCGAAATGGAATATTATAGTATACTCTAATGTTGTATTTCCTCGTTCAAGTTGGGCTTTCATTTGAGCTTCATTCTAGGGCATGTGCAAAAAAAACATATCAGAGAGAAGGCAATATTAGGTGTTGGAAAATGTAACTAGTTTCGATCTTCATAATTGTCATTGTACTCATGTCAATATGTATATCTTATGTAACAAACAAAAGAAGAGAGAAAAAATATTATTTTAGAGCATGGTTTTCACGCTTCTTGTTGGTGGTCTTCTAGGTAAAAGCATAATTATCATGTTTCTAGTGTTTGTTAGGTCATAAGATTTATTGTCATTAGCCAAAAGAATCAATGCCATGAATATAAGACCCATCTGGGCAAGATGTACCTTGTGAAAAAAATTATTGAGCCTAGAAAGTCTTGTAAACCCCCAAAGCACAAGTCGGCCCTAACAACTTCAAGTCGGCCTAAAGGAAGGAACTTGAACCCCTCAGATGTGTATAAATACAGGCAGCTTCAACCTCATTTGGCACTCGCTCACTTACAAGTTCGTTATCTCAAGAAAAGTTTGAGCTGAAGCTAAGAAGACGCTAGAACGAAGAGCAAGGAAGAAAAAGTCTTGGATATTTATTTTTGGGCTCTATCTCTCTCACATATGTGAAGAATTAGGGTTTCTGCAGCTTCAAGGAAGGTCAAAATTACAGGTCTGAATTTTAGAAGAACAAGTTGCAGGATCGAGTTGTTGGAAGATCAAATATTCTGATTTGGCCCCATTGACTTCGAGAAACAATGTCTTGCTCAAAGGAAGATCTCTTGAGGAATTGTCTTAGGCTTTATGCAACATCTACAAGGCTGAAATTGCAGGCCGAAGTTGCAAGGTCGAAGCTGGGGGTCGAACTGAAGCTAGAAGTTGGTTGAAACAGGATTGAGCCTTGTTGATCTGATCTACTTGGAAGGGCTTCTTGAAGCTGACTTGGTGCTTGGAGGGGGACTTGGTCTAGGGTTTGGTCTTGGTTGCCTCATTTGACGCAGATTATATAAGAAGAGAAGAGTATTTTTAGATTTTCCCCTTGGGGGGGTTTTCCCTAGCTTGGAGCCTAATTTTTGTGTCCATTGACTTTACTGTTTTTCACTTGATAATTGTTTGATGAAGATCTAATAAAGAAACACAAGAAGATAAAGTACACAAGCAATTATTAAGATTACGGAAAAATTGAATTAATAGTTTCCCTACTACATTTTCCAACATGGTATCAGAGTTAAAATGAACAAGAGAAGGTAGTTGGAAGGGCACAAAGAAGGGTTTGCTTGTCAAGGGGAATCATTAAGGAAAGAAGAAGAAGAAGACCTCGTAATCAAGGTCTCATCAAAGGAAGAAAGGACTAGTATTTGTTGAAGATTCTCTAGTACAACATTTTGAAGAAGAGGAAGCATCAAGGAATCTTGATATCATCATTCACACTTTGAAGTTGTTCGAAGACTCTGTTGCCGAAGGCATCTTAGAAGACATCTTTCTAGGGCATCATTAAAGTCTCCTTGAAGGTCTTGAAAACATCAAGATAGTTGGAGACATCATCAAGGAGGAGGATTCTTGGTTAACAAAGTAAGTAGTATATTGTCTTCTATGTCTCAATCTACAAATCATATGGCTACATTCTGCAAGGAAATCAACAAGCTTGTCGGGTAAGCAAACCTCCTAGCATGGAAGAAGATGATTGACTTGGCACTTACAAGGAATGAAGTCATGGAGTATGTCCTTGGAGAAGTAGTTGAACCAAGCAAAGAGAAGACTCAAGAATTAGCAAAATACAAGGGAGAAGTAAGGGCACAAAGGATTATCATTGAATCCTTCAAAGATCATTTTGTTCCTGTTGTTGCATATTTGAAGACATCAAAGGCTATGGTAAAGTTGTACTCTATAAGTACACAAGGTCAAAATATTTCCTTTAGGAATCAATTATATAGGATAAGGAAATCAAGGGATGAAGACATGGACACCTATCTAATGAAGATCTCACAAATAAGAGATCAATTACAAGGGCTTGGAGTAACTGTTACAAATTCTGAGATGACTATATGTGTGCTAAATGCTTTTCCAACTGATTGGAGTTGTTTTGCAACTAGCATCTACTCAAAGAAAGATACTACACCATCTGATGAATTATGGGCTCAATGTATCTTGGAAGAATCTAGGATCAAGGCAAAGGATGATACAAAATCAAGTGAAAGGTCTCAAGCCTTCATTGCAAGGACCAAGAAGTTGAGGAAATGGAAGTTTGGAAAGTCCAAGAAGGAGACGGACATGTCCAAGATTCAATGCTTTACATGCAATGAGTATGGACATTATAAAAGGGATTGTCCAAACATTAAAGTGAACAACAAAAGGAAGGAAAGGCGTGAAGCTCACAGATTGAAGAAAGAGGATGGCTCCTTGATACCCTGGAAGAAAGAAAGCTCGATATAATGAGATGCAAAGGAAAGAGGGAGCCATGCAGCTATCTCCATGGAAAACTTAAAGCTATCTCCATGGAAAACTTAAAGCTATCTCCATGAAAAACTGAAAGTTGATAAAGCTTGTGGTGTTGACTTCCCAAATTAAAAGGAAGTCAGGAATCTCCTCTATATTTGTGAGGGAGTGAAGGAGTCTCCTTAATAGGAGAAAGGATTTATTCCCTAATCAAGAGGGAATGGGGATCTACTCCCTGGTTGAGAGGGAGTGATGATAAACATCACATTTGTATTGTCGCCTTCATGAGTCATGCACTTGACCAAGACTAACAACCATCAGTCTAAGTGAAGGCCATGGAGAGAGAATGGTGGATGGAAGATTAAATAAGCATATATGGTTTCCTTGAGGATAGAAAAATCCAAGATAGGTAATGGATCGACACTCTTTGAGGATTGGAAAGGTACCCAAGTTAAGAGTGGTCGAAGAGGACTGACAGTCCTTGAGGATTGGGAATCTAAGATAAAATTAGTCTTAGAAAGGACATACCTAGTGAACATCTAGATGGGGTATGTGCCTTGTAGAGGTAGTGTGGTATCTCACGTAAAACTTCCCAGCATTATGATTTTGTATATGAAAGGCTTTACTATGTTGACAATGTTCGTCATGATGTTGATGCTTAAAGATCTTACCAATCCAACACTTCTTATGAGAACTCTTTAGTTTGAGAATAATTGTGTACCATGGTGTACAATTATGAATAACTCCCTAGTTAAGAGGGAATGTTGGAAAATGTAATTAGTTTCGGTCTTCATAATTGTCATTGTACTCATGTCAATATGTATATCTTTTGTAACAAGCAAAAGAAGAAGGAAAAAATATTATTTTAGAGCATAGGTTTCATGCTTCTTGTTGATGGTCTTCTAGGTAAAAGCATGTTCTTCATGCTTCCAGGGTTTGTTAGGTCATAATATTTATTGTCATGAGTCAAAAGAGTCAATTTCATGAATATAAGACCCATCTGGGCAAAATGCACCTTGTAAAAGAATTTATTTTGAGTCTAGAAAGTCCTAGAAACCCCCAAAGCACAAGTTGGTCCTAACAAGTTCAGGTCGGCCTAAAGGAAGGTACTCGAACCCCTCAAATGTGTATAAATATAGGCATCTTCGACCTCATTTGGCACTCACTCACTCACAAGTTCGATCTCTCAAGAAAAGTTTGATATGAAGCTAAGAAGACTAAGTAGGCTAGAGCAAAGATAAAGGAAGAAAAAACCTTGGATATTTGTTTTTGGGCTCTATCTCTCTGACACGTGAGAAGAATTAGGTTTTTTGCAGCTTCAAGGAAGGTAGAAATTGCAGATCTGAATTGTAGAAGAATAAGTTGCAAGATCGAGTTGCTGGAAGATCGAACATTCTAATTTGACCCCATTGACTTTGGGAAACATTGTCTTGCTCAAAGGAATATCTCTTGAGGAATATTCCTAGGCTTTCCGCAGTAGCTACAAGGCCGAAATTGCTAAGTCGAAGTTGCAAGGTCGAAGTTGGGGGCCAAAGTTGAAGCTGGAAGCTGGTTGAAACAGGATTGAACCCTGTTGATCTGATCTACTTGGAAGGGCTTCTTGGAGGGCTAAAATGGTGCTTGGAGGGGGTCTTGGTCTAGGGTTTGGGTCTTGGTTGTCTCATTTGAAGCAGATTCCATAAGAAGAGAAGAGTTTTTTTGGGTTTTCCCCTTGGAGGGGTTTTGCCTTGGCTTGGAGCCTAATTTTTGTGCATGTTGTCTTTACTATTTTGCACTTGATATTTGTTTGATGAAGAAGATCTAATAAATAAACACAAGAAGATAAATAAAGTACACAAGCAATTATTAAGATTAAGGAAAAAATGAATTAATAGTTGTCGTACTGCATTTTCCAACATTAGGGACTATCCTTACTCTACTCTAGGAAGTGTCAAGGTTTGATCCTTGAAATGAACCAATGTATTTGCGACCCATATGGCTAAAAATGTCATCTTCACATGGAAGTTTCCTCGAAACCTTGATAACTGGAGAATTTCACTTAGGTGTGCTAATTGTCATGAGATAATGTTATATGGAGAGACTAGACTAGATAGAACACAACATGGAATTGGAAGAAATAAGAATGGTTGCAAGCAAATAAGGAAAAATAGGATAAAATTAATGTCTAACAAAGGACCATAAATAGGTAGATCAATGGGACTATTAAGGACAATAATGTTAAAAAAAATGACATATAAGCAAAACCAGTTGATGCTACAAAATCCCTAAAGTCTGGAGACAGTTTTAGAATAATGGAAGAAGTTGAAGGCATCTTTGAACCCTCAAAGGCATAAAATTTCGCTATAAAGTGGCTAAAGGTGACACAAAAGCTACAAAAGAAACCAAAAAACAACAATAACAAGAACATGAAATTGGTCAATAAGGTTTAACTCAAGTGGTTGAGAGGAGTGTTATCCTCCCTACCCAAGTTTAATTCTAACATGTGACATACTAAGCCCTTAAGGAGTATATTGTTGTAACAAATTGAACCACTGTTGTGAACCTAGCCTTGTGCCCTAAAGAATTGAGGGTTTATCCTATGTACCATCCTCAAAATGAGAGGAAATGTCCAACCTTTCTTTGCATTCCTTAGATATTGAAGTTCATTGTAAAATACTAGTTTGTGGGTTGAGCATCATTGAAAAGACACATCCTTTCGTCAATTTCCTTGGGCAGGAAATAAAAAGGAACAAGCTTATAAGAGTCCTAAATGTGAAGGAATGGGGATTAATCATGGCCTAAATGTGGACAACCCTACACAAAATTTTGGTGATACTGAGGATATTACTAATTTTGAGGTGTGTGAGGGTGATGTTGGTAATAGTTCTGTGGTTTGTATCATTGATGGTAGCACCACAAGTCCTAAAAAGTAAAAAACGCATATAACTTGATGTTGGATAGAACATGTGACAGCCCTAATAATCTAAAATGTAACCAACAACATAACTAGTATGACAAGACTCCTTGGCCAAGTTATGGTAGCCCAGATCATAATGACAAGGATAACCATCATTTTCAAGTGATATCAAACATTTTGCAAATTGTTGATTTTGCACATTTTGTAGATTGTTGATTTTTGCATGCATTATTGCAAAATTGTGGAATTATTGTTTCTATATAGCATCTCTCAATGTATGGGCAATGTATGTTGAACGAAATTCTCCTAGGAATAATTCTATCATTAAATTCATCTTGACAAGCCATCTCTTTTTGCAAAACTAAGTATAAATATTTAAGGTCACTCTCCCTTGCCCTAAGGCTAAGCGAAGTTGTCCTTGAAGCCTCCTTGACCTAGAAACGAAGTCCATTCTCACTATTCTTCTTGACTCCAATCTCCCTAAAGGATTAAGAACT
Organism: Pinus taeda; assembly: GCA_000404065.3. Classification (NCBI taxonomy): domain Eukaryota; kingdom Viridiplantae; phylum Streptophyta; class Pinopsida; order Pinales; family Pinaceae; genus Pinus; species Pinus taeda. The sequence goes on along the minus strand of APFE031330818.1, from coordinate 124,916 downwards.
GGTCTACCATAAGGTGGTCACCCTAAAAACCATTTTCCTTCACCTTCCCTTCTTCTCTCTAGGTCTAGCCCCATTAGATCACCTAGGGCATCATTTTCCCGACAAACTACCCAAGGAAAATCTTTGATCTCCTAGCCTCTTATGCATCGGTGTGTCTCCTAGGTCTCCAAATTTGAGGAAATTCTAACAGTGGGATTGTGAGATATCCCAAGCCCTAGCCTTGAGACTGATTTTCGCTCTAGGTTCCCTTAGGCTAGTACCTCATAGGGATCATTTTGGCACCTTTAAGTGAAAATTCTTTCTTTGATACCCTTCTCTTCCTTGTTTATCAAGCTCATCATTGGTTGCTAAACCCCCACCTCTTGACCTAACCTGGGTCCACTTGGTCCTGTGTGGTCCCATTCCTCATCAAAGTTAATTCTTCAAAAACAACTCGGGAATACAAGTTCCACAAGGATTTTAGGGATTGGGAAGCTCCTTTGCAAATCACATCCTCTAAACCTAGCCCTTAAATCCTCATCCCCTTATCCTAGAGAATCTTGTACCTTGCTTAAGAAGCAAGCAAGTCCCACTCTTGAGTCTCTCTTAGGAAAGGGTCATTTAAAATCACTTCGAATCCATTTTGATCTATCCTTCACAAGTAATTCTCCATATACCGGGTCTCCTCCCATCGGTGAAAGTCCGTAAAAAGTAGGAAGCTTTAGTTGTGGTGACAGTGGGCTTTAGCTTCATTGTTGCTCTTGACCTAGCAGGCGCCCCTCTACGACCCCCTGCTAGTTTGAGCGATAACATTTTGGCGTCGTTGTCGAGGACACGAAACGTGTTTTGTGCCCCATATGACATATTGACATATCATTATTGGCGACTTCATTGGAAGAACGAAGCCCTAGTTCTTCATTAAGCTTCAAAGTTTGTATTTGTGGGGTGATTCAAGCATCTCTCAAGGCACTTTAATTCACACTGGCGACTCCATTTTAATCCTAATATGTGAAATCGTAGAAGATGAACTATCATAAAAGAGAGATTGATCTTGGTCCTACATTTGCAAAACTCATTGACGAAGACATTCAAGAACTGGGAAAGAATGGGGATAAATATGCAGAATCTTATCAAAATATATTGGAAAGTATGGATATGGAACTCATACTCAGGGTTTATAGATCACAACAAGTACAACTCGACATGTTGAAGGATTTCTAGTCACATCTTTGACCTGGCTCGCCTTGCCTATGCGTTGAATATTCTAACTGACCTAATCAATAACAAATGTTATAGTCAACCAAAGGGTATTCAATTGGTTGACATTAAAGAGAGCTTAAGTCCAAGTGAGGATGAAAGCATCGGTTATAGAATTGGACGACAATGACAATGGGAAAGGGAATATCTCCTCTGAGGATGAGGAAGAGTTGGATCTTGTAAGCCTCCAAATCACGCAAGAAAGAATGGATGAATATAGTAGGTCGTGCAAGGGGTTAGTAAGGGAATATAATTCTAGTGAAGTATTCTTCCTTTTGCACGAAGAAGAGGTAAAGCTTCATAAGATGAAATGTGAATATAAAGAGAACCCTACTAGTGCTCTCCTCCAAGAAGCATATTACCAAAATACCTTAGCCATTGTTCTTCAAGAGAAGAGAGGTCCCGCTTGTCAACCAACCAAGATGAAGATAACCTTGAGGATCTCTGAATGAGTAGAAAGATGAGTCCTCATTGGGTCCTGTTGTAGCGGCTACAACACCCTTCAAAATTTTGGCTTGCACTCAAATTTCAGAGCCTTCCTTAGTCTTTCCCTTTATTGTTGCAAACACTTGACCTCATTTCTTGAGCTTTCTTAGAGTATTTTCACCCCTTTTGCTTGTTTGATCAACTATCGTCTTTTGGCATGTTTGATTGTTTTACCATCCTTGTGAACCTTTTCTGGTGGCTTTGAAGGTTGGTCTTTGTGTTTTTGAGTTGTCCTAGCTATGTAAACATTTGTCGCACTCATACACAAAGTTTTAAGCATCGTTGCACAAGTGTCGTCACAGTCTTCCTAAAGTCTATCTCAAGTGTCGCACTTGTCGCTTTTTGTTTTAGGACAATCACACAGAGGGTAATGCTTTATCTTGTTGTTCTGGTGGTCTATGTTGTCATGTCGTCGAAGTACGCTAAGTGTGTGATCACAATTTCAAGTTCCTCACAAGTTCATTTTCCTCGCGCACTTAACCATTTCTCTGAAAATCCTCCCGACTAGGCAACTCAGTGTCACCGGACCCCAACTGAATTGTGCATTTTACAGTCTCAGCCCTTAGTGATGCAACCTTGCTGCCTGGAACTGCGCAGTGTGAAGTCATTGTCCCCTATGGCAGTTGCACTGCACAATTCCAAAGCTGAGTAGCCTCCCTTCATCCCTAGAACTGCGCAGTAACTCCTCCCAGCCTGACCTGAACTGCGCATTTCACAAGATCAATCCTCAAGCTTCCCCCTTTGCCCGCTGGAACCCCACAATGCACAGAGAACCTAGCATGCCTTGCCTCCCAGAACTGCGCAAAACTGTCCCCCAGTGTCCTCCCTCAGTCGGGACTCACTGATCTCAAGAACTGCACAGATCTGTCCTCTAGGCCTCACTGCTTCCCATTCATGCCTTGCCTCTGAAAACTAAACAGACTTGCCTCCCAAGATCTCAACCTACATCAGCCACTGACTGTCTCAACTGCACAATCTTGTCTTGTAATGGCCCCTGCGCAATTTTTCCCCTTAGTGAGGACTGTGCTCAGAAGTTCCTCAACCAAGCCTGAGCTACGCTCTGCGCAGTCTCAGTGACCAACCTCTCTCCCTGTCACCAGGAACTGCGAAATGCATATTTACTAGGCCCTCTTTCTAGTTTGTCGCCTATCTCGAGCTCAGTCCACGGATAACAATGCATCATCTTAGACTAGGGAGTTTTTGGATTTGATGTCGTCCCGTCATGAGTGAATTGCAGGAACAAGTACATTGTTAGATCATGGCGAGATGATGAAGGAGAAGAAAGAGGAAACATGCTTGAAGACTCACTTATCACTGGACGGACAAAGAAGCTTATCAAGAACAAGCAAAGAGAACACATGCATGCAACCACCTCTCAAGACCAAAGATCATTGAAGACCTCGCATCATCAAGTTATGCAGAGGAGAAGAGAAAGCACATCCAAGAACACATCTACCATTCAGCAGCTTAACATTGCCACCTCAGCAAGCTAGTCCATGTCAACAGTGTCATGTCAAGTCATGTCATGAGTTTTCAAAGGCCACATCACTATTATGAGCCATGTCTATTGTAAATCAAATGTAATGTAAAGTGGAAGTCCAATGGACACACATGAATATGAAGAGTCATGTCAGTTGAAAAGTCATAGGAAGTTGAACAGTCATGAGGGTAGTCAAAGAGTCACAAGGGTCAAGCATCAACCCTTGGTTATACATACCCCCTCATTGTATGAGCAAAGGACTTTTCACCTTGGTTCCTCCCGCAAAGCATAGAGTTTCAATCAATTCTTTGAGGAGCAAGGAATGGCTCCAATGTCCCACTACTGGAGCTAGTGATGTATGATGTAAATGTGTCTTGGAACTTTTGCTTAATACAGAAGCCTTTTCAAGCCAACACGTTTCCATGCATGATTTATGGATGAACCTAGCCTGCCTTGCCTCCCAAAACTGCGCAGAAGTGTCCCTCGATTGGGACTCACTGATCTCAAGAACTGCGTAGATCTGTTCTCCAAGCCTCTCTGTTGCCCAGTCCTGCCTTGCCTCTGGAAACTACGCAGACCTGCCTCCCAAGGTCCCATCCTACATCAACCACTAACTGTCTCAACTATGCAATCCTATCTTCCAGTGGCCCCTGCACAATTTTTCCCCTTAGTGAGGACTATGCTCAGAAGTTCCTCAGCCAAACCTGAGCTGCACTCTGCGCAATCTCAGTGACCAGCCTCTCTCCCTGTCACCTGGAACTGCACAATGCGCAATTATTGGGCCCTCTTTCCAATCTGTCACCTGTCCCGAGCTCAGTCCACGGATAACAATGCATCATCTTAGACTAGGGAGTTTTTGGATTTGATGTCGTCCCGTCATGAGTGAATTGCAGGAACACGTACACTGTTAGATCATGGCGAGATGATGAAGGAGAAGAAAGAGGAAACATGCTTGAAGACTCACTTATAGCTGGACAAACAAAGACGCTTATCAAGAACAAGCAAAGAGAACACATGCATGCAACCACCTCTCAAGACCAAAGATCATTGAAGACTCCGCATCATCAAGCTATGCAGAATAGAAGAGAAAGCACATCCAAGAACAGATATACCACTCAGCAGCAACAACGGCTTGACATTGCCACCTCAGCAAGCTAGTCCATGTCAACAGTGTCATGTCAAGTCATGTCATGAGTTATCAAAGGCCACATCACTATTATGAGCCATGTCTACTGTAAAACAAATGTAATGTAAAGTGGAAGTCCAATGGACACACATGAATATGAAGAGTCATGTCAGATGAAAATTCATAGGAATTTGAACGTCATGAGGGTAGTCAAAGAGTCACAAGGGTCAAGCATCACCCCTTGGTTATATATACCCCCTCATTGTATGAGCAAAGGACTTTTCACCTTGGCTCCTGCCCGAAGCATAGAGAGTTTCAGTCAATTCTTTAAGGAGCAAGGAGTGGCTCCAATGTCCCACTACTGAGGCTAGTGATGTATGATGTAAATGTGTCTTGGAACTTTTTCTTAATACAGAAGCCTTTTCAGGCCAGCACGTTTCCATGCATGATTTATGGATGTTTGTAAGACTATTTTGTGAGCATTTATATTTCATGTTTGTTTTCACATGTACTAAGATAGTTGAACTATTTCGGTTGTTTTAATGCTTATCTTGTTGGGAATGTGTTGTAATGGTTGTCACTGTTGTCTCATCCTTGTGGACTATTCTGCAGGATACTTGACATAGCTTTCTTTACTCATTGGTTATAACGACCGTCACATCCGCTGTGGACTATTCTGCTGGATGGTACATGAACCTTTCCATGTTCTTTGGTCGTAACGACTGTCGCATCTGTTGTGGACTATTCTGTTGGATGTTGGACAAGTCTTCCTGGTTCAGGTGTGCCTCTTCCTGGGTGGTACTATTACCTCTCACTTAGAGGCTCACTTTTCTCCCCCCTTTTGCAGGAAGAGAACCTAGACACATTTACGTTACACACTCACCAAGCACACTCACCTTGCTTTTTGGAGATACCATTGCAACACTCTCATGTGCTGACAGTTAGAGACAAGTCAAATCTCTAAGTATTTGGCAACCAGGCCATTATACCGAATGGGACTCCTACACTAAATGGTGTGAGGTCTAATTGGGACCTCATATCGGGGAGATCCCCTGAATGTTGTCATATCCAACACCGTCAACAAGTCCGCAAGATGAGCAGGATGATTTTGAGAACATAGGTCCGCAAGATGAGCAGGATGATTTTGAGAGCACAAGTCTGCAAGATGAGCAGGATGATTTTGAGAGCACAGGTCCGTAAGATGAGCAAGACTGACCTTACCTTTCTTGAGGGTATTACTCCTGATAAATCTCCTTTTGAGAACCTTGAGGAAGGTGATCCCATGAGCTCCTTGTGTTAGGGTCCTATAATATAGGAATCCCAAACACTTTTGTCTTACTATTTCATTTGAGGTCATTTATGCAATTATTAGTCTTGGTTTCATGAGTGTCATGGTCTAAAGGGGTTTATTGTACAAAGAAGTCAAATTTGTCAAAGTGTCATTGTGAATATTTTGAGCTTAAAAAAGAGTCTTTTTGCCATAATTCGAAATTGTAAGGTCATAAGAAGTCATGATTTGAATTGGCAATCATGAGGGATCATTTGTCATTATAAGAGAGTCTAGGTCATCTCATGAGAGAATTAGTCATCAAACTTTGGTTATCATAGTTTAGTCACCTAAGTTTGGAAATCAAGCCTGCATCAAAAAATCATGACAAGGGACTGGGCACAGAGTTGCAGGTTGTGATGAGTCAGTTTAAATGTCTTTCCAACAGCAGGTCATGATGTCAGCAAGGAGGTAATAGTCAAAAGGACAGTCCTTCCCTCTTCCCCATGCTCAGCAATTTCAGAAATCATTGTGAATTCATGATTACCCATCCAAAATCGTGATCAACGCTTTCTTGCCCGCTCCAGGTTATTCTGCATGATAAATTGAGTTGTTGTCTTCGTCCTACAACGCTTTGTTTTTCACCATCATCGCGGGCTTTGGTTCAGTTGATTTGGTTGTTGCGAAAGAGAGGCAGGGGCGTTGCGAGTTTAGACAGCGCTACCATTCTTGCATGTCGGTGTTAAAACTCTCTTTACAGGTGCAAACTCGGGGTTTTCTTTGTTCCTTAGTTTTAAATCAACCCTCAATTTGCACATAGAGGCTAGGAGAATTCATCAAGACCTGCAAAAGTGAAAATTTTATCATCGATGTGTTTTCCTTACACTGCATTTTCTCCTAATTCGATGCAAATCCACACAGTGCATTTTATTTCTTGTTTGTCGCTGCCATTTCACCTTTTTGTTGTATGAACCTCTGCATGCAAATGGTACCTTGGTTTTAAAATCAAATTAGAGCTGCTACCCCAAATGTTTATGCTTGAAGCTGCTTAAAAAACTCAATTTCCCTTGGCGCTGCATTTCTGATGTTTTGCGCTACGACTGTCTTTTTAATAAACTTTTTGACAACAGTTGCTAGGTTACAAATCTTGTGGGGTTTGTCTGAGGATAGTTATGTTGTTTAAGCCTGTTGCGTAGTTGAATTTCTCCTTGTCTCAAGGCATCATCAAGGATTTCAAATATCATAACACTTCATTTGATAATCAATTGCTCATAGCCCAAAGCTATTCACTACTGCTAGAAAGGAAAACTATGTCAACCCCAGAAGACAAAAAACACATAAAAGAAGGGATAGATTGATGAAAGAAATCAGAAAATCAAAGAGTTACAAGATCAGTTGGACAAGGCCCATGTGACAATAGCATACTTACAGCAAGAGAATAGGGAACTTAAGCACAAAATACCACAAGAAATTGTTCAGCCTAGTGAAGCAGAGCCACCAAAGGAAGCATTGGCACATGTTGCTAAAGGAAAAGGTAAAATGATCATTGATGTTGAAGAGTTAAAAGAGGTAGTTGAGTAGCCAAGGAGACCTAGAACTAGCTTCGCTGCCAAGATGCAAGTGCAGGTAGAGGAGACTTTTCAATCTGAACAGAACGCAGCATTTGATGAAGACAAAGCATATGAAAAATTATTTGAGCAGCTTGAGGATGTCCAAATGCAGGTAGATCAGCTTGCAGAGAAGGATAGAAGAGACGAGATAAATTTGTTTAAAGAGGTGGAAACTGTTTTTCCTACTCTTCAAAAGGCTAAGAACAAGCTGAAGTGGAATTTGCACTTGCATAGGCAAGTGAAAAATCTGTATGTGAAAAACTTGGTGCTAAAAAGAAGGCTCATATTGGTAAAGCAAAAGCTCATTGAGGTCAAGCTGTCAAGAAGAAAGAGGAAGAGATGTAAGTTAGACATACTTGCAGAGGCTAGTACAAAGGTGAATCTCCATCAGGAAAGCCCAACTCAGCTCTAAAACTTTGTTTGTTGGCTCAAGAGCTCAGAAAAAGTAAATTTTGATGAATTTGGCAAAAACGTAGCAAGCAGGATTGTTAGACTATTTATGTAAATTTTGACATTGATGGGGTAGTGAAGCTGAGAGTTTTTTGTTGTTATTATGGGAGTTATATGAATATTGCAGCATCTACATTCAGGTTTCCAACAATTCACATTAAGGAAAGGCCACCATATGCTCAGTATTGGAGGCGCTGCGAAAGTTTACAGTTTGCTGCGTCTTTTACTTTTTTTGTCATCATTTTCAAAAGAGTTTTCTGACCAAATGGAAACTAATTTCAGAAAATTGAAAGAGGTTTTTTCCAAGAACGGGCCAAAGAACAAAACCCTCCTTCAGTTTCTCCACAGGTGTTATAGATTGGAAAATGCAAATGCATCTCTAGAGCCCATGTTTCAGGTTTTGCCATTTTTTGTTTTAGTTATGATGTTTAGGTGTGGATTGTGAAGAGCTTGGGAAGAATTTTTGGAAACCGAAAGAGGTTTCTCTTAAGGACATTCTCGTCTACAAAACCTCCTTTTGTTTTGTAACATCTATCAGGATTTAGAAGATATGAGCTAGTTTTTAACCCCTATTTTTTCAGAAATTCAGTGAAAATAGACAGTGCGCTGCAAAAATAGGGAATAGGTCAATGGGATGCTTGCAGCAGTTTTGAATCTTGTTTAGGAGGTCCCTCACCATCCCAGGAGTATTTGGAGCATACCCATTTGCTTTGTTTGGTCAGAAAGGCGCTACAACCATACAGAGCATAAACTCCACTTCAATGTGTTGCAAGTCTGGATAGTCAGCTCAAATTTGCTTCAAAATTCGAATTTTGGCTCCTAGAATTAGTTAGATCATTATGGATAGGTGGCATATTGTTTTAGGAGATGTAGTTAATGCTTAATTAAAAATATTCCAATTCAATGATGTATTAAGTTGTGATTGGTAGTAGGTGAAACTACTCCTATTTGTAAGCATATGAGCTAAATTTTTAATTTTTTTTTGTTATTGTCAATGAATTGGACCACCTAGAGCCTAGAGCGGGAGAATGAATCTAATGATGTATATAGAGAGATTTGAAGCATTATAATGGGGTTGTTGAAGCATATTTTTGAAGACTTTTTCCAGTGAATGAATGAAAATGCGGAGGAGAAAATCGCAGGGATTCATCAGTCAGAAATTTGGTGGTTTTGTGCTCTTTTAGTCTTGTAAGTTTTCTTTATGTGTCTACATCTCTTTTATGTACATCTTCTTGCTTGGAAAACCAAATGATTAATTCAGAATTCATCTTAAATGAATGCTCCGTTTTAGTTTTCTAAGTTATCAATGTTTAAGGTAAAACAACACTTTAGAATTCATCCATGATTTGATGCTCTAATGTGTTAGTTTTTCACCTTTTCTACATTCACCTCCTTCAGCAATTCGATATAAACCCACCACCAAAGATGCCTACCTTGCCCCTGTGAAGGAACCCTCTCTTTTCCATCATCTCACTGGACAAAATCAGATTTGTGATGACTCCATGCCCAATGGATCTGCCACTTTCCTCATCAACAGACCTTTAAAAAATCAAACTTTGTTGAGCCTATTACCTAGCCTAATATCCTATTTGTTGAGTGACCTAAGTGAGAGAGCCATCTCCAGGTCAGAAGAGCTAGATTTTGACCTAGATGTGGTTTGTGGTTACCTCTGGGATTCCTTTCCCAGCCTAGGGAAATCACAGAGTGCTAACACCTTGGAAGATGACATTGGAGATTATTTCCGCGTTGAAAAGGAGAAATGGGAAATTGTTGGGCCTCAATTTGATTGTGCTCCCATTTATGATACCGACAAAGAGGATGATGTTGATATTGGTTTTCCCTTTATCCCGAGCATTACTTGTGATGACATATTCATCGATACCCTTGGGAAAGAGAATTATTATTTTCCCTTGCATGAGAGGGACAGTTGGAAGTAATCTATTCTCCTTTTAAGGAAAACCCAATCTTTGATGCTTATAATGAGCAAAGCAATGAGGCTCCTACCTATCCTCCTTATGATTATATATTCAAATCACTTGAGCCTTTGGGTTATGATTTCGGGGAAGGAAAACTCGTTGAATATGACACTTCACCCTTCCCTTTGTGTTTCCCTCTTGTTCATCATCTCAAGTCTTCCTCAAGTGAATCCCTCGCCCCTTTTCATATGATCTCACCAAGTGACCGTGAGCCTTTCTCCCTCCTGAATATGGTGTCAAGGAAAACCCCTTCATTGAATATGTTTTGTCTCCTTTGACTCATCCTCATGATTATGATCTCTCTGCAACCTCCCCTCCCCAATTTGACCATCACCATGGGAAACCTATTTGTTGCACTTCTTTTGTCCCTCACCTTTCGTTCCCCTCTCATCATAGCCTTGTGGCATCTACAAAGCGTAACATTATAAGCAATGATTGTGATAGGGAGTCCTTAAGAGTGGTCTTTCATTCCATCATTGTGTGCTTAGAGGGAAATCCCCGCACTTCTAGATTGACCTATTCCCCTTCTCTTATGGCTTCGTTTTACATCAAATGGAGATCATGCTTTCCCACTCCCACCCACTTCACCCTCCATGTGATTGTGTTCACATTTGCTTTGGGTTTTGTTTCATGAGGGTGATTGTGTTCACATTTGCTTTGGGTTTTGTTTCATGAGTAATCATACTAGCAAACATATGTATAGTGACATGATGATATGTTGGTTACACTGGCTTTATGACTACACTTAGTATTGCTCTTACTATAAGAATATTAGGGTAGGATGCATTGCATGCTTATTTTTGCATTAGAACTAACATCATATGACATTTCTCATGGTAGATTAGTTGAATCTAGATTAAAATTTGCATATTTTATTTTTCCATTGATTTTTACGACCTAACACTAAGCATGGGTGATCATAAGACACCATAGAGACATGTTGACTCATGGATTTAGTCTTTGATATGTGTACGAAACAGGTCTGCAGTGACCAAGAGATTGTTAATGTTCTCATAACATCTCGTTCGAGCAGCTTCGCCAACTCTTCGAGAGATCATGTCCTAGTTGGAGCCAGATGTTACCCACCATATTGTGGGTGATATCCATTGGAGAAAAAATTTCTCCATGATGGTCCTTAGTCGGCAACTAGTAGCCCCTTGCAGCCCCAACTAGCTCATTGTACCATTTATCCGCCACCTGAGCTAGCCATGTGGTCCCTCACCCATTTGTCATGATTGTATGTCTTGTCATTTGGTAATTGAGTACTTTAATTTGCTTATTGTGGAGATTATTGGACATGAATTAATGGGAGGATTTGGCAGAAAGAGTGGACTAGGTATGTGCCTTTGTCCCCTTGATCTCTTTTGGGGTGTTAACCTTGAACCCTAGTCCCATTGGATCTCTTTTACTAACCTTTGGGCTTCTGGGATGGTATTTCATGGGAAACCCCGATTTTGGATGCACGGTCCCGCTCCCCAATTCACACATATTACTCCCATTCCACTTATTATACTCCCTTACATCACTTCTCCCACCTGGGTCCACATTTCTCCACTAGATCCACATAGGGTCAGCTACCCCCTCCCCTTGCCCCACATCTTGGGTCGGGCCTGGAACGATGCCATGGAGGTTGATGCAGCTAAATAGAAAAGAAAAAGCATAATTGGCCACATCCAACAGGAAATTGTACCATAGAATGCAAAAGATGGTCGGGACAAACACACTTAGCACGTCAACAAAAGCCATTACATGAGCCCTCCCCCTTCCATGGCCATCACCCTGGTTCCTAGAGGCCCTTGATGAGTCTCCTTTATCATTCAAGAACCCATGATTGTCCCAACCCCTGGTGGGCAATGAATTGCCCCACCAAAAAAGGGGGTATCCACTACTATACTTTGCAGATCATGATCTCATCCCTTTGAGCCCCGAGCAGTTAACCAAAGAAAATCACAAAAGGCAAAAGGCATTTTAAGAAAGGTGAAAAAATCAAGGTTGGGGTAACTCATGTACCACGATTGCTCCCTCCTATACATTATTTACCCAAGTGTGCGCTTCCCTTTTATTAGCTACCTTTGTCCCATGGGAGGTGACCCAGGTTGTTCCCCTTTGTCCCCTACTCCATACCATCATTACATCACATGCCAAAACCATTTGATGGATGTACCATGAACATATCACCCCTTTAGAAGTAGAAACCGCCTAATAGGATGATTGGTTAACCCCTTTTGGAGCTTGGAGACATTGGCAGATGCCAAAACCCACTATGGAAGAACATGACATTATGAAATGCCCACTTATTGTCATGATTTGTAAACTCTTTTACTTGATTACTTTAATGACTTGATATACTGGAAGGTGTGGGGACGCATTGTATCTTATGCAGGATTGTAGATGGTCTCCATTTTTAAGTTTGGTCTCTCTATACGGGGTCCTAACCTTCCAGAGGGCTACATTGGCACATGTAGAGTGTGTGTACAGAGCCATGGGCCTCAACATCAGTAGACAACATTCCATGGATACCCAGGGATGTTCAGATATTGCTCGAGATTCACCTATTGGACAAGGAAGATGCACCTGGTTCACCATGCCCAGTCGACCCCACAGTTGTACCATGCACTTGGCAGATGACCTAAGACGTGTATGCATGCTGATGTGGCATCACTTACACCATCATCTAAGCCCTTACAAATGGTCTGCAGGCATCTTCGATCTACTTGGAGACCCATGAGGTTACTTGTGTGCCCCCACACCCATTGGGAGCATCACAGATCTATTAATTGGAGAACAAGGGGCCAACCCCTTATCCACTACTTTTGGGAGTCCTATTCATCATTATGGCACTTAAGGACTTCATCAGGCTTCTTAGAAGCCCCAACGACATGTATTATTGATCATTTGACCTCTTAAGAGGCTTATTCTTTTGTTTATGAGCTAGTTTGGTGGGCTTGTCACCAAAAGTTAGTTATTTTGCACATTATTTTATTTTAGGGGCTAATGTAGGCCTAATTAGCTAAATCGAACTCCTTGGAAGTTTATAAATACAAGTGATGAGAGTTCATTTTCGGATCATCCTTTGGTTTTGGACTTGTGATCTCTTTAGAGATTTTTGCTATTCCTTCTTGCTGAACGAAATTTTGGAACATGGAATGAATTTTGATGTTTGGATTATCTTCTCTTGCCTTGGAGCTTCTTGATTGGCAAATTTGTTGATGGTTGGATATATTCTCTTACATGTAAGTACAAAATTTAATGCTATTCTTTTTTTACTTTGTCATATGCATTGATAATAGGATTTTCGCTATACTAGGGTTGATTGTTGCATGCATTATTGCGAGATTGTGGAATTATTGTTTCTATATAGCCATCTCTCAATGTATGGGCAATGTATGTTGAAAGAAATTCTCCTAGGGATAATTCTATCATTGCATTCATCTTGACAAGCCATCTCTTTTTGCAAAACGAAATATAAATCTTTAAGGTCACTCTCCCTTTCCCTAAGGCTAAGCGAAGTTGTCCTTGAAGCCTCCTTGACCTAGAAATGAAGTCCATTCTCACTATTCTTCTTGACTCCAATCTCCGCAAAGGATTAAGCACTGATCTACCATAAGGTGGTCACCCTAAAACCATTTTCCTTCACCTTCCCTTCTTCTCTCTAGGTCTAGCCCCATTAGGTCACTTAGGGCATCATTTTCCCGACAAACTACCCAAGGAAAATATCCGATCCCTTGGCCTCTTTTGCGCTGGTGTGTCTCCTAGGTCGCCTCCAAATTTGAGGAAATTCTGACGATGGGACTGTGGGATATCCCAAGCCCTAGCCTTGGGACCGATTTTCGCTCTAAGTTCCCCTACGCTAGTACCTCATAGGGACCATTTTGGCACATTTAAGTGAAAATTATTTCTTCGATCCCCTTCTCTTCGTTGTTTAGGTCAAGCTCATCATTGGTTGCTAAACCCCCTCCTCTTGACCTAACTTGGGTTCACTTGGTCCTATGTGGTCCCATTCCTCATCAAAGTTAATTCTTCAAAAAAGACTTGGGAATCCAAGTTCCACAAGGATTTTAGGGATTGGGAAGCTCCTTTGCAAATCACATCCTCTAAAACTAGCACTTAAATCCTCATCCCCTTATCCTAGAGAATCTTGTACCTTGTTTAAGAAGCAAGCAAGTGCCACTCTTGAGTCTCTCTTAGGAAAGGGTCATTTAAAATCACTTCATATCCATTTTGATCTATCCTTCACAAGTGAATCTCCATATATCGGGTCTCATCCCATCAGTGAAAGTCCGTAAAGAGTAGGAACCTTTAGTTGTGGTGACAGTGGGCTTTAGCTTCATACTTGCTCTTGACCTAGCAGGCGTCCCTCTAAGACCTCCTGCTAGTTTGAGCAATAACCGGACTAACAATGGAAAATGTTCTAACCAAGAAATGATGTTGAACATGTTGAGTTAGGATCTCCTCAAGGTGACATGAATGACAATCGAAGTGGGTATATGACAACTGAGGATGCAAATACAATTGTAGATGATGAAGATGTTAAGATTATTGATTTTGATGATGAACAAGAAGGGAAAAATAGGAAGGGAAAAATAGTTGTTGTTGGCTATGGAGAGGGAGATGCAAACGCAAAGAGTTCCAAGGGGAGAAATGAATCCGCGGATAATAAGGGGAGAAAATAAAATGTGATGATGATCACATTGCCACCCGAACCCCTTATAATGAGATAGTAAAGGAAAGCTTTATGCCAATGACAAAACAATCATCAAAAATAGAAGAAAAATTTTGTATACAATCAAGAGCCCTTGAGAATAAATTGCTTCATGAAAGGACAGACTCGGGGTTCACAAACACAACAATGGAAGAAATTGTCCTGAAAGATACTTGTGTTGAAGCCAAAGCTTTGACAAGTCTTCCTATTAATATCCTTGGGGTGCCAGACGTTAATTTAGATCATGAGTTGTTCAATACAACTGATATGAAGAACTAAAAAAATGAACCAAATAGCCTTGGGATTTGCCATCTGAAATTGAGAAGGTTCAACACAACAATAAGAAAGATTTTCCGAAACCCAATATCTTGATAAGGAAAATAAAGAAATAAATTTCTCAAAACTGATGGAATAGATGGAAGCCAAAGAGCAAAGAATCGTTCTAAGGTTCAAGCATGTCTAGAAGAAGTCTCCACCCATTAAGAAATTGTGATATATGAAAAAATTGGCTAGGATATTCTCTTCACGAAAAGGTATTCTGGATAGCAAAAGCTCACCTTGCATGGTGTCTTCTTCTCCCTCTGGAGCAAGCAATGCAAGCATTGACTCAATTTTTGCTGCAAGGGATGATCATGGAGCTAGAAATCAATTTAAGAATAAAATTTCAATTCGGCCATTTTTAGGCGTTGGGAAGAGGCAATTCTTAGAAAGAGCCTTGGATGAATCTATAAAGAGACTACAAATACAAAAAATGCTACGGGCTAGACTCAATGATGGAAGCGTTTCCAGTAAAGAGGATGAAAAAATAATATTTGAATCCACCACAGAGAATGAAAAGCTTGAAGATATTGAGAAGGTTACAGAACAGCTCGCAATGAAAAATGGGGAGTATGGGACTGTCGTTTCTCATGTTTCAGTTTACCGACTCCCTGCTTCTGTTCCCCGCCAACCCCAACCATCACCCATTGCACATTTCCTGTTGCCTCGATGTCTACTCCTTCTGCTTCCACTGTTCACATTTCCGTCGAAGTACAGTCTCCTCTCACTGTTCCAGAACCGCTCGCTATCCGCCTGTGTTTTCCCACGTCATCCCTCCCAACAATCTTGTTGTTGTGTATCTTGTTTGCCACAGTCCCATCACCGATTTTCATGTTATCCACCGCTGAACAATCTATCCCGATCACTGTCGCATTTTCTTGTGTTCTCGGCCAGTCAACAATTACGTTTCTGGTCACATCCCTTTTTATTAATTGACATAATTATAAACTATAGTTCATTACATAATAGTTATAATTAACATATGTATCAATAATAATAATAATAATTAAACAAAAAAAAAAGCGAAAATATATTATAGAAGAAGAAGAAGAAAAAAAACAATATAAAAAAATAATATTAAAAAAAAATAAACAATATAATTAAAACAACTAAAAAACACTAGTTCCAAAATAATAATACCAACAAATTATACATGTTGAGGTACCAGTGACCAGTTACGCTTCTCAAAAATGACGTGAGTAAAGTGAAGGAAATTGTTAGCGATTAAGGTGAAGAAAGTTGTCAACAACAAAGCTTTGAGGACAAAGCTTTTGAAGAAATGGGCAATGTTACGAATATAATTTATATAGAAATAGAATAAATATAAATGAAAGAATAAATGATTAATTAATGAAACGACATGTCCCTAAGGACATGACCATTCATGAATGGGCACCTGCCTAGGTATATAAGTGGGCCCTCATTGTAACATTCATTCATGCTTGTACTATTCATCTTATTAATAAAATATTATTTACAATACATAGTGTATTTTACATTTAAAAGCAAAAACAACTATAAGTTTTGTCGCTTCAACAGATGCAGCTATATCTAAGGATGGAAGTTCCTATAGTAGATAAGGGATGGATGTCGGTGCATAGAAACAACATCAGATTTCTAGTTAATCTTGCAAATGGCTAAATGGAGTTAAATAGAAAGAAGAGAACATTTTTTTGTTGAAAATAGTAGCAAGAAAGATCATCTTGACTTGTGCCTTAGTCAAGAAAGACCTTGATCGGTCCTTCTTAAGCATGCACGAGTTCATGGAGTAGTTAACTCATGCGAAGAAATTGGAGGCTCAGTTTGTGTTTCTCCAAGTGCGAGCTTATATTTGGAAAAGGACAAGTGAGAGTCGCAGTTTCTAATTAAGGCAAGGACGAGTTAGAAGAGTCGGTTCGACTCAGTCAACAACTCAATCACAAGTCCAAGTTCTAAAAATTAATTTGCCAGTTAAAGCATGAGTCGAAAGGCTTAAAAGGAGGACGAAGGCACATCATTGTATCATATTGTTGAGCACGAGTTTGTGTCAAACAGAGTTGAGAGATAATTTCCTTGTGATGTGCGTTAGGATTTAGGGAGAAATTCCTAAATAATAGGGGCTCAGTTCTGCACTAGGAAATAGGGATTTCCAGTGCTAAGAAATAGTAGCCAGATTACGCAAGGAGAGAGGAGTTAGATCAAGGGCTCTTGCAAGGAGTTTCAACTAAGTATTAGCAAAGAGAATAGTTGTGTTCTCTATTCAAACAATTTGTCTTGTAAAGAAATCTGATTGCTCAAAATTTTTCACAAGAAAAACTACTGCAAAAAGAGGGTTTTCCCAGTTGGGATCCCTAGAAAAATATTGTGTTATTATGTGACTGTGTTCTTTATCTCTATATTTATTTTATTCCATTGCTTATCTATCGTAGAGAAATCATGTGTCTTGGTGCAACGGAATTAGTTTCAGATTTGTCGTCATAGCAGTTGCAAGATTTCTAGGAAAATCTACATGGTATCAAAGCAGAGATCAGTGCAAAGACCAGCACCGAGATCAGTATGTGACCAACGCAAATCAGTCAAGAAGGCTAGCGCTAGATTGTGAAGGAGAGCTCTTTAGGTAACCACGACAATGTTCCAAGGATTGAGATCAGACCACTATTTAGAGGGAGGCTCTAACTTCGTCTCTTGGAAAGGGAGGATCATGATAGTATTGGAGGATAATGGGGTGGGAGAGTTTGTCAAGAATATACCACCACCACAAGATCCCCAATAGTTGACCCAACATATTAAGAATGATATCAAGGCCAAGAGGATTATTCTAGAAGGGCTGAAATATCATATAGTTCCTCATATCCATGAGAAGAAGACAGCTTTTAAGATGTTCAAAACCATCTTAGATCTATATCGAAGTACCAGTCCAGGAAGTTTGCTCTTAAGGAGAAGCTAAGGAGTATCCGGATGAGACAAGGAGAGCCCATTGTCACATATCTTACGAAGTTCACTTAGGTTCGAGATGAGGTAGGTGGTGTGGGTTTCACTATACCTGAGCAAGATCTTGTGAGTTTTTACTTTACTAGGACTTCACAAGTCTTGGTATGGTTTCTAGGATGTTGTCAGTGGAGGAGAGAATTTTCCCAATTGGGAAAGGTTATAGATTGACTACGTTCATGAGGAGGTTCAGAGAGGGACCCGAGATGGTAGATCAGCGAAGACAGAGGACAAGGAGAACTTTGCCCTGGCAGGCAAAGCCAATGATAAGAAAGGCAAAGGGAAGGCCGAGTCCAGTTAGAAGGGCAAGAAGAAGAAGGATCTAAGTAATATCAAGTGCTTCCATTACCATGAGTTTGGGCATTGTGCTACTAAGTGTCCAAATCAGAATAAAAGGTTCAGTAAGAATCATGCGGCTACATCAGCTGAGGTAGATGGGTTTGCTTCCCATTTTGAGAAAGATTTCTCATTGATAGCTTGCATGGAAAGCTCTATAGGGAGCAGCACGTGGTATATTGATTTTGCAGCCTCCTTCCAGATGACCGAGAACGGGGAGTATTACAACCAGTTGAAGGAGAAGGACATGCAATTTCTAATCGAGTTAGGAGATGATGGCAAGTAAGCATCGAGGGGAGTTGGTACTCTCAGCTTTGAGAGGGAGTCTGGGAGCCCTCTCCATCTCAAAGATGTCCTTTATGTTCCAAGACTAAAGGAGAACCTTGTTTCAGTATCTACCCTTGAGGACAAGAGT
Organism: Pinus taeda; assembly: GCA_000404065.3. Classification (NCBI taxonomy): domain Eukaryota; kingdom Viridiplantae; phylum Streptophyta; class Pinopsida; order Pinales; family Pinaceae; genus Pinus; species Pinus taeda. The sequence goes on along the minus strand of APFE031330818.1, from coordinate 106,547 downwards.
TATGATGTCATCTTCAACACAGGTAAGACATACCTCCAGCACTTAGCTTTTGGAGCAGTGAGGCAGATAAATGTGAGGGTGAAGAACCTTTACAGGTTGCAAGTTGAGACATTTGTAGCCTTGAGCAACGAGGCAGGTTATGAGTAGAGTAGAGATGTTGGAGAACATTAGCACAGACGCATCGGACATTTGCATCATGGGGCGCCAAAGATTTTTCAAGCAGATTGCCACAAGATTACCAGCATGCAATTTTGATCAACATGATGTGTGTAAGGGGTGCAAACTTGACAAGTATGCCAAGACTTCTTTTCAGGACCGAGATAGTAGAGCCAAAGGGATTTTCGAGTTGGTGCATTCAGATGTATGCAGGCCCTTCTCTTCTCCGTCTCCTATGAGACTAGAGTATTATGTTACTTTCATTGATGATTATTCTCAGAAAACTTTGATATTTTTTATGAAGAAGAAACATGAGGTCTTAACCAAGTTCATGGAGTTTAAAGCCTTGATAGAAAATAGAAACCAAACCGGGAAGAAGATTAGGACAATGAGGATTGACAATGGTGGAGAATACATGTTAAGGAGGGCATGAGGAGAGAGCTAATAGCACCCCATAACCCTCAACAGAATGGGGTGACTGGGAGGAAGAACTGCAATATTATTGGGGTAGTCAAGGCCATGTTGCATGATCAAGGATTGCCTATGTTCTTGTGGGCAGAGGCATGCAACACTGCAGTATTTCTGCAAAATAGGAGTCCAGACTCCACACAGGGTTCTTGCACGAGTTTCACCAGAGGACACTTTCACAGACAAGAAGCCTACTGTTTCACACTTCTTTATCTTTGGCACAAAAGTTTACTACCATGTGCCCAAAGATAGCAGGAAGAAGTTGGAGCCCACGGCAGAAAAGGGTATTTTCATGGGATACAATGAGAGAGCTCATGCATACAGGGACCGGCTATGTTCTTGTGGGCAGAGGCATGCAACACTATAGTATTTTTGCAACATAGGAGTCCACACAGGGTTCTTGGACGAGTTTCACCGAAGGAAGTTTTCACATGCAAGAATCCTAATGTTTCAAATTCCATAACTTTGGCACAAAAGTTTACTACCATGTGCCCAAAGATAGCAGGAAGAAGTTGGAGCCCACGGCGAAAAAGGGTATTTTCATGGGATACAGTGAGACAACTGAGGCATACAGGGTGTATCTACTAGGACTCAAGAAGACAGTTCTCAAGCAGGATGTGAGGTTTAAGGAGTCCAGAGCTCTGAGGGAGTCCTTAGAGCAAGAGCAGGTTGGAGTACCTAAGATGGAGGAGCTAGTTGCTCCCAAGGAGTATTGGAAAAGTAACTAGGTTTAGTCTTCATATTTATCTTTGTACTTGTAAACAAAAGCAAAAGAAGAAAAAGATTTATATTATTATTTCTTCAACAAAGCATGTTCTTCATGTTTCTAGGTTTTTGTTGAGTCAAAGTTCATTTGTACTCTTTGTAAGAAAAAGGAAAGAAATTTTTGTTAAGAGTCAAATTGTCCTCCAAGATGACAAGTCAGCCCTCCAGAATGTTAAGTCGACTTACCCAAAGAGACACGCCCCTTCGCTGGACAGACTAATATAAATTGGCACATATTCTCTCTCAGTGTGGAAGGAATTTTTCGTGGTAGTTCAGAGATATATATACGAGTCTTTTGAGGTAGAATGAGTGAGTCTCTTTGTGTTAAAGAGATGTAAGAAGATTTGAATTTCTTGTGACATATAATATGGACAAAATGTGAATTCCTAAAGTTAAGATGTGCTATTAATAAGGCTATCTCTATGATGACTTGCAAGCCCCAGAAAGACTGATATATATATATGAAGTACAAAGCCATAATCACTGTAATATGCGAGCTAGAAGAGGATTAAACAAAATATAAGAAGGAAGCCACTGGGAGGATCAAGCATCTATGTGGACAAGACATCTTCTGATAGGTCAACTATTCTTATTGAAGATGAATCTTGACAAAATTGGAGGGTTGACTTGGGGATCTTATGGAGGAAGTTGTCTTGGTCTTTGGGTCTTGGAAGTCTCAGTTTGATCTAATTTTATAAGTGGATTGTTCGAGTTTTCCCCAATTGTGGGGAATTAATAAAATACCAACAAATATCACAATTAATTATCAAGTAAAGGAGAATCAATATTAATCTACAAATACCTTGATTTTCCAACAAGGAGGAGCCTCAGTCAGGATCACAAATTGAGTCTTAGCCAAGTGGCAAGAGGCTTGCACAGCAGGACCCACAACAGGATACAGAGCGAGATGATGATGAGAAGATTCAAAAGACCATGACAACACTAGACAACTACTCAGTTAAAGACTCCTAGCACAGGGAGGAAGGGGCAAGTGGCTCAAGAAGTTGATTCAGGAGACCCAAGAGCAAGTTGAAGCTCCTAGGACCATGTTCAGGCAGAGGAAGCAGCCACAAAGCTACACAAGATATATGGCACTAATGACAAGGGTGGTGGATGTTGAGCCTTCTAGTTATAAGGAAGCAACTTCTCAGTGGGTTTGGTAAGATGCTATGGTGGAGGAATATTCCTCCATCATGAAGAAAAATGTGTGAGAGATTGTGCCACGACATGAAGGAAAATCAGTAGTAGGCTCACGTTGGGTGTACAACGTGAAGCATACAGCAGAAGGGAGTGTGGAGAAGTACAAGGTCAGGTTTGTGGCCAAAGGCTTCTCACAAATTGAGGGCATAGACTATGATGAGATATTTGCCCTAGTAGCACAGTATTCATCCATCGAGACTATTTTGGCAACTACAGCACAAATGGGGTGTGTTACCCACCACCAGAGGGTGACCCCTATAAGAGATTTTTTTCTCCTAGATTTGTCTTCAACCGGCAGCCAGCAGCCACCAAATAGCGCAATGTGCCACCATCCTTTGCCCCTTGAGCCAACCATTGTGTAACCTCGCCCATTTGTTATGACCGTATGTTTGAAGGTGGGCCTTCCAACCCCGAAGGTATGGTTTTTCATTATGTAATAGGTGTTTATGCTTTCTTTTCTTGGGCACATTTGGACATGGATCACTTGGGGGATTCGATGGAAAGAATGGGCTTGGATTATACGCTTGTTCCTATGAAAATTCGGAATCCCCGAATCACTACTGCATCAACTGATTATATTTATCCTACTAAATCAAGCTAGTTATAGTATTATACGGTAAACATCAAAATAAATACAATCGTTGCCTTCACAACTTAAATAATATGCCGAAACAAGAAATAGCACACACAAATGACACCGTTGTTTTTGGACAAATGTCCCCGGAAAAACCCAATGTGGGAAAACTAGCGCAGCAGTTGAGGGTTTGTATTATTATTCAATAGTTTCTAAATACAATCTTTGGATGCCTTACTGGTTATCCGATACAAAGAATCTAATTGGCAGAGAAATTAGTGAGAAATACCTCACACTATCACTAGAGATCTGACACTGATCTAGCCACTAAATGGCTCGCCGCACGTTGCCTTTGCGTAGCCTCTGCGCAATCACTGTGTTGCTCTGCATCACAGCTAATGGTGACTGCGTCACTCCTTCTGACTGATCGATTTGTTGGCTGGATGCTCAATCCTCTGGCCCTCCAGTCTCACACCCCGGCTCCTGACACTGGATTTGAGCTCAGCAAAAACTACGAATCTCCTCAGCAAAACTACGAATCTCCTCGCAGGCTCTGAGTTGCCTCAGCGTGGCTCTACGCTGCCCAGCGTGGCTCTACACTGCCCAACGTGGCTCTGCGTTGCCTCCTTTGGATCTCTCTCTACCTCGTCTACAATGTATCCCCGGTGTTGACCACTACGTGTCAACTACCTATTAGCACTACACCCCCTTTTCTTCGCGAAAGGGATAGCCCTTGATCGACGTGTCTGTGCCATTCGACAGTCATTGTCGACCTGATCATGTTATGTTGTAAACCCAGTTTACATGTATAAAATTGTAAATAATCTTAGCAGATTTGAGTCATGTATGTAAATTGCCCAGGTGGACCTAATTTTCTAGTGCTAATCTACGTTCCGGAAGGTTTTTTGTCTCACCGATCCATGATCGGCAAACTTTTCCTTCAACCTAACCCCAAAGCCAGAATGGATTTTGTCATTAGAATCTTAGGGGAATCCTAGTGCGTTGATCTGCTAGATTATGTTTGGTCGCAGCACTGGGTGGTCTATGGGGGTCTATGTCAAATGGGTTTTCCCCTTTAAGATGTAAAATTGTAAAGTTCATGATGTAAAGTGTCTTGAGGGTTAGAAAATGTTTTAAGCCCCTCATAAGTTCTAAAGTCCTAGTTCCTAGGTAATTTTTCCAAAGGCTAAGTTCGAAGATCCATTTAAAAATAAAAATTAAGAATTGAAAAA
>APFE031330818.1:71504-98001 GCA_000404065.3 Pinus taeda | reverse complement strand
ATTTGTACTTGCCAAAGCCCACTATAGAAGGGCATGCCACCATGAAGTGCCCCATTGATCCCATAACTTGTAAGCATTATTACTTGATTATTCTACTGATTTGTTGTATTGGAGGGCCAGGGGACACATTGGATCTTGTGCAGGATTGTAGGTGGGTCTTCATTTAGGGCTTGGTCTCCCTATATGAGGTCCTAGTTCTCAAAAGGGCCACATTGGCACTTGTAGGGTCAGCGTTGAGAGCAATGAGCATCCACCATAGCAGACAGCACTTCATGCTTCCCCAGCAGTGTTCATTGATTACCCGTGTTCCACCTTTTTGGATGAGGATGATGCACCTAGCCCATCATGCCTAGCCAACTCCACAGTTGCATCATACACTTGGCAAATGCTCCAAGATGCCCCCACTGCAAACGAATGGTTTAAGTCATCACTCCAGCCCTTACAGATGGTCTACAGGCATATTTGACCCATTCGGAGACCCATGAGGTTGTCCTTGTGCTCCCACACCCACTTGGGAGCACCACAAGTTATTGATTAAATAACAAGGGGCTAACCTGTTGTCCACTATGTATGGAGCAATTTTCTTCATCATAGTACCCTTTGGACTTCATCAGGCCTCCTCAAAGGCCCAACGACTCACTTTGATGATCATTCGAACCTCTTGAGAGGCTTATTTGTGTATTATTAAGCTATTTGGTGGGCTTGTCACCAATGTTATTGTTATTTTGCACATTATTTTATTTTAGAGGCTAATTAGGCCAAAATTAGCTAAATCGAATTCATTAGACATTGTATAAATAGATGATGAGTTGATTCATTCTCTCATCATCAATTGGATTGGATCAATCTCTCTTGAGAGATTTTCGCTATCCTTTTGGAGGATGAAATTGGATGGATGGATGAATTTTGATGTTTGGATCTCTTCATTTTTATCTTGGAGCTTCTATATTGGCATATGATGATGATTGGATATACTTGTTCTCACATGTAACTTCTCTTTTAATGCTATTTTATCATTTTTTATGTCACATGCATGTTGATGGGGAATTTCGCTATACTAGGCTGAAATTCGCTACTTTTCTTGTGTGAAATGTGGAAATTTGTCTTTTTATAGCATTGCATCATGTCATGGACCATGTTTGAATAAGCGAATGTTCCAAGAGATAATTTGTTGAACTTTTATCTTGATAAGTCATCACATATTACACATCGAAGTATAAATACCTTGAAGCAATTGTCTCATGCCCTAATTTGCCATGCGAAATTGTTCTAGAGGCCTCGGTGATGAATTGAAATTGTTCTTGACTCCATTTCTCCAAAATGATTAGGCACTGATCCTCCATAGGTGATCACTTTAATGCATATTTTTCTCACCTTTATCGCTTTCTTTCTAGGCCTAACCTATATAGGTCACCTAGGGCATCAATTATCTCACAATCTAGCCATCCAAACACTTCGATTTTTGGTCCACAACTACGCTGGAGTTTGCTCTAGAGGCCCTCCAAATTTGAAGCAAATACGACGTTGATATCTCGAGATATTGCAAGCCCTAGCTTGAGGACCGTTTCTTGCTCTAGGTTTCCCTTGGCTAGTGACCTCATTTGGATCATTGCATTATATTCCAACAAGATTTCTCCATTGATCCTCTTATCTTTCACAATTAGGTCAAGCCTACCCTTGATTGATCAACTCCACCCCCTTGACCTAATTGTGGGTCCACTTGGTGTTACGTGGTCCCACAACCTCTTAAGGACAACTTCACAAAGACCACTTGGAATCCAAGTTTCCACAAAGATTTCTTGGACTAGGCCCCTCCACTATAAGTCTTATTCGTAAACCCTAGACCTTGAAATCCCCTTGGCCCTTCTTAGAGAGCCTTACACCTTGCTTTTCAAACAAACAAACCACAATTTGAGTCTCTCTTGTGAATAGGCCTTTAGGAATCATTCTTTCTTCATTTATTAACTCATTTATCTGGTGATTCCCTTCATACCAGGTCTCCTCCCATCGGTGAAATTCCGTAAAGGGTAGGGATCTTTAGCTAACGTGACAGTGGGCTATTGTTGCTCCATTGTTTCCCTTGACCTAGTGGCTGTCCCTCTAGGATCCCCTTCTAGGACCCCTGCTAGTTTGAGCAGTAACAGTTCCTAGGGCCCCTATGAGTGCCACCTGCATCATTAAGAAACCCATGATTGTCTCAACCCTTGGTGGGTGATGAACTGCCCAACCTTAAGGTGGTGATCACTTCTTTATCATACACATGATGCTCCCATCCCCTGGAGTCCCGAGCAATAAAAGAAAGAAAAATCAATAAAGGCAAAAGGCATATGAAGAAGGGTGGAAAAATAAAGGTCAAGGGAACTCATCTACCACGACTACTCCCTCCTACATCCATATACCCAATGTGTGGGCCTCCTTCATCATAGCTACCCTTGTACTATGGCATGTGGTTTAGAGCCTTCCCTTTGCCCCCACTCTGTTCCATCATTATTTCACATGACCTCTACCATTTGATAGGTGTACCATGGACCTGTCACTCCGTTAGAGGTTGAAACCACTTAATATGATCCTTTATTAACCTCTCTTGTTGAGCTTGGTAACAACTATAAATTCTAAAGCACATTTGGAAGGGCATGCCACTATGAAATGTGAAAACTTTAGCACTACGAAATTATTCTACAACTCAGAAAATTTCGCTACGAAATTTTATTGCTGTGACTGGAAATTATTCTTCTAACTGTAAATTAATTAACAGTTTGTTTGCCCATACAAACAACGAATAATTCACTACTGAAAACTTCACAAATAAAACTATGGAAGAAAATAGCACTGGAAACTGAAAAAATCTAGCACACACACACACATAAAATTTACACAGTTATTTTTGGACTAAAGTCCCTGGAAAAACCCAACTTGGGAAAATCGGTGCAGCAGCTAAGGGTTCTATTATTATGCAGCAGTGAGAAACTCTTAGTACAATAATTTGGATGTCGAAAACTGGCAATCCTGCAGACAAAACACTGGCAAAAATATATAAGGGGAAACTATCCTCACTCCGAGGAATCTCGGCTCTCGACTACTACTGAAAAGTAAGTTGTCCAACTTGGCCTGCGCAAGCTTTGCGTCAAGCTAAAGTTTCCTACCACACGTGTTGCCCAAATCATCTACTAATCAAGCAATCATGCCTGTTGTTGGCTAGAAAAATGCTTCTTCGGCACTCTGGAACCTCCACCCAGCCTCTGGAATTGAAAACGTCTTCCTTCCTCAAAAAATCGAACCGACCCTCTAAGGCATCTGCGCTAGGACTGTGCAACCTCATGGAGAAACTTCAACCTCTCAGCAAATGCACTCGCTGGATCTGGAAAACTTCCTCCAACCTAACTGTCCCTACCCCTCACAGCCTCTGCTTCAATCTCTGGCTTCCCGGCAACTGTTGCTGCTCTCTGGAAATCGAACTCCACAAGTGTCTCAAGTGTATTCTCCAAGTGCCCATCGACTTCTTCTTATAATCTTCTATTGGAGCACCAACGACCAAGATTAAAACTTAATTAAGGGCCAAGATCATATCAGAGTCGACCCATGTGAGTTTCTAGAGAATTCTCACCTTGACTTAATTAATTCTGATTAATTAACCAGTTTTCCTAAGTTTAGACTTAATAAACATTAAAAATAGGTTAATAATCTAATTAAGCCATCTCTAGGTGGAATTTCCATAAATGATTTATGGGTTATGGAGATCTCATGTATTCTAGCCTCTCCCCAAAATTATGTGACTAGAACACAACCGATACTACAAAAACTAACATGAAATGTCCACTTTTGCCCTTGGTTAGTAAGCTTACTTACTCAATTGCACTAATGGATTGTTGTACTAGAAGGTGGGTCTCCAATTTGGACTTAGACTCCCTATACAAGGTCCAATCCCTTCGTAGGGTCATAATGGCAGTTGTAGGGTGAGCGTTCGCCGTTGAGAGCCATGGGCCTCCACCACAACAAAGCATTGATTGCCACGCCATGGGCTTCTTCAGCATTGATTGTTCCCCATCCATACAGAGATGATGATGCACTTGGACTGCGTTGCCTAATCAGCCACACATTTGCATCTGACACTTAGCAATTGATCTAGGGCCCAAATGGGGTTTTGTCTTATCCGAAGAGACATGGGAGGGTATCTGTCATCATTCTAGCCTTATTGATGGAGCATTGACATGTTTGATCCAGTTGGAGACCCATGAGACCATTACTTGTGCCCAAGAGGTACCTTGGAGCACCACTTCATGTTTTTCTTGGAGATAAGGGGCCACCCTCTTAACCATTGTTTATGGAGCCTCGTCACTCATCATAACGCTTGAGGAGTCTATTAGGACTTCCATGGCCCTCTTTTGACATTATTGTACCATTTCCGGCCCTCTTAGGATGGGTTATCATTGATGTTTGTAGCTATTGGTGGGCTTGCCACCAAAAGAGTTGTTATTTACACATTAAAATATTATTAGGGGCTTAATTAGGCTAATGAGATCAATTTGAAATTGTGGGAGGCTCATATAAAATTAAAGAGACCTCATTTGTATTTAGACATCAACACTTGACTTAGATATCTCTTCTTGAAAATTCCACACTTCTTTCTTGGTTGTCTATCAGAGATCTCTTGATGCATTTCAATATTTTTGGAGCTGAAATTTCATTCTCTCTTGGAGCCATCTTCTTGATCTTGGATTGGATATATCTCTCTTCATCTTGTAAGTAATCTTGTTGAATATTTTTACATGGAAAATGTCTAATGTGTTGAAATTTTGTAACTAGCTTTTTCTCTTGTTCCCTAATTATTGAATATAATTATAAAGGATTGATAAATTGCAAATTTGTACATGTTACTCATTGATAAAAAGTAGATGAATGTTTCTATTGGAGTAAAACTTGTTTTCTTTCCATGAAAATCCATCAATATTGGGTGGGTAAATGCTAGAGGGTGCTTGTTGGGGCATCATTTTCTAGCCTCCTTGAAGACAATTTCAACCAAATTTCGAATCACGTAAACTCCACAGCCAAGGACAAGGCACTAATGCGAATAAATTTGGTGATCACCCCTTCTTCCCTCCTCTTTTTCTCCTCCAAATTTTTCGACCTCCAAACCTAGACAAGCTAGCTAGGGCTTCCTACGAAATTCATTACGAGAGAAAATTTTCAAATCCACTTTGATAGGCTACTGCGTTGGTGTCGCCTCTAGTGATCCTTCAAGTTTCATGCAATTCCCACAGTTCATTCTTGAGAAATCCCAAGCCCTATCTCCAACTTTGAAGCCCATCTTGAACATTTAGGTTTGTTGGATTTCTTGAGGGTTTTGGCACATAGTATTCGGTGGAATAAATCATTCAAACCCTTTCTCCCATCCCACTATGACCTCGAGAGCATTTTGAAATTTGAAGAGTCTTCTCTCAAGATTATACATAAATCCTAGGTCTTGTGTGGTCCCACTCTAGGCTTCTCAAGGATAGCGAAGGTCTATTTAAAGGCATATAAGCATCATTCAAAGCCTATTGTCACTTGAGTAGTACTAATCATCTTTGGAGCCTTGACCTTAGGCTTCCTTGTCATTATTGGATATCATAAGCCCTAGGTCTAGGTCTCCTCATATGTCTTTCTTGGAGAGCCCTTTACTTCTCTGAAATCATCGAACCTTTATTTGAGCCTCTCCTTTGAATGGGCCTTGGAAATCACTTCATACCTAGTCATCGATTTCATCATAAATAGTGATTTCCCCTCATACTAGGACTCCTCCCATCGGTGAAAGTTCGTAAAGAGTAGGGGGCATTGACTGAGGTGACAGTGGGTCTTTGTCCCATTGTTGTCATTTGGTCTAGCAGTTGTCCCTTAGGTACCCCTCCTAGGATACCTACTAAATTGTGTGGCAGCAAGGTGGAAGATCCACCAGATGGACGTGAAGATAGCATTCCTCAACAGAGTAGTTGAGGAAGAGATTTATATGGAGCAACTAGAGGGGTTTGAGCAGTTTCGCAGAGAGACACGTGTGTAATCTAAAGAGAGTTCGTTATGGGCTCAAGCAAGCTCCGAGAGCATGTTCCACTCATATTGACAACTACCTTTGAGTATTGGGCTTCACTAAGAGTGACACAGATGCCAACATGTACTACATCATGGTTGAAGGGCTTTAGCTCATTCTAATGATCCATGTTGAAGACCTTATATTGACTGGAGCAGATAGCGGGATCCAAGATTGCAAGGAGGACCTTGCAAGGGAGTTTGAGATGAAGGATATGGGGCTTATGCACTATTTCCTTGGCTTGGAGATTTGTCAGGGAGATGGTGAGATCTTCATGGGGCATGGGATGTACACTACAGAGATTCTCAAAATATTTCATATGTAGGATAGCAGCCCCATGACCACGCCTCTAGTCACAAACTGGAGGAAGGTGGAGGCTAGTAGAACAAAGCGAGTGGATGCTACAGTATACAAGCAGCTCATCGAGTCGTAAATGTACTTGGTCAACACACAACTTGATATTTGTTTTGTAGTCAACTAACTAAGGCTATTCATGATGGAACCGACCAAAGTTCAGCGGGTTTTTGCGAAGCATGTTTTGAGGTATCTCAAATGCACAACAGGTTATGGATTGTGGTACAAACAAGTTGATGGAGTGAGGCTTGAGGGCTTCACAGATGCATATTGGGCAGGGTGCTCCATCGTTCAAAAGAGTACTTCAAGTGGTGTCTTCAGCATTGGGTCAACAGTTGTTTCCTAGTATAGGAGGAAGCAGAGATCAGTTGCACTCAATTCAGCAGAGGTCGAGTACATGGTTGCCAATTTGGTAGCATGTGAGGCTATTTGGATGAGGAAGTTGCCTGTGGGAATTTTCAGACAAAGGATGGAACCTACTATGATACACTGTGATAATTATAGTTGTATCAAGCTCTCTAAGAACCCAGTGTTTCATGATCGCTTAAAGCATGTCAAGATCAAGTATCATCATCTCAGAGATTGCGTGCAGAAAGGGATAGCAAAGCCACTGTACATTCCAACAGAGTAGTAGACAACAAATATCTTGACCAAGGCATTGGCAAGAAGCAGTTTTGACCATTTCAGAGATAGGTTGGGACTTGTACAGAATCCCTTCCTCGCTAAGAAGATGTGCTGAAAATAGTAGCGAAAAAGGTCTTCCTCGATCGGTCCTTCTTTAGCATGCACAAGTTCAAGGACGAGTTCATGGGCACTTAACTTGTGCGTATAAACTAGAGGCTCAGTTTGTTGTTCTCCAAGTGCGAGTTTATATTTGGAAAAGGACGAGTGAGAGTCTCAATGTCTAACTGAAGCAAGGATGAGCTAGAAGAGTCAGTGCGACTCAGTTAACAACTCAATCACAAGTGTGAGTTCTAAAAATTAACTTGCCATTCATAGCATGAGTCGAAAGGCGTAAAAGGATGAAGGCACATTATTGTATCATAACGTTGAGCACAAGTTTGTGTAAGAAAGAGTTATTGCAAGCAAAGCATGTAAGGAGAAGCCTATACGCAGTTTGAGAGAGAAAATTTCCTTGTGATGTGCACTAAGATTTAGGGAGAAAATCCTAAATAATAGGGCCTCAAATATGCGCTAGGAAATAGGGGGAAATAGGAGCCAGATTGCACAAGGAGGGAGGAGTTGGATCAAGGGTTCTTGCAGGGAGCTTCAACTAAGTATTGGCAAAGAGAACAATTGTGTTTTCTATTGAAACAATTTATCTTGTAAAGAAATTCGAATGCTCATAATTTTTCTCAATGAAATCTACTGCAAGAAAAGGATTTTCCCAGTTGGGTTTCCTAGAAAAATACTGTGTTATTGTGTGACTGTGTTCTTTATCTTTGTGTTTCTTTTATTCTATTCATGGGCACTTAACTTGTGCGTATAAACTAAAGGCTCAGTTTGTTGTTCTCCAAGTGCGAGTTTATATTTGGAAAAGGACAAGTGAGAGTCTCAATGTCTAACTGAAGCAAGGATGAGCTAGAAGAGTCTGACTCAGTTAACAACTCAATCACAAGTGTGAGTTCTAAAAATTAACTTGCCATTCATAGCATGAGTCGAAAGGCATAAAAGGATGAAGGCACATTATTGTATCATAACGTTGAGCACAAGTTTATGTAAGAAAGAGTTATTGCAAGCAAAGCATGTAAGGAGAAGCCTATATGCAGTTTGAGAGAGAAAATTTCCTTGTGATGTGCACTAAGATTTAGGGAGAAAATCCTAAATAATAGGGGCTCAAATATGCGCTAGGAAATAGTGGGAAATAGGAGCGAGATTGCACAAGGAGGGAGGAGTTGGATCAAGGGTTCTTGCAGGGAGCTTCAACTAAGTATTAGCAAAGAGAACAATTGTGTTTTCTATTGAAACAATTTATCTTGTAAAGAAATTCGAATGCTCATAATTTTTCTCAATGAAATCTACTGCAAGAAAAGGATTTTCCCAGTTGGGTTTCCTAGAAAAATATTGTGTTATTGCGTGACTGTGTTCTTTATCTTTGTGTTTCTTTTATTCTGTTGTTGATCTATCATAGAGAAACCCTGTGTCTTGATGCAATGAAATTAGTTTCAAATGTGTCATCATAGCAATTGCAGAATTTCAAGGAAAATCTACATTTTCAGAGTTTTGCATCGACATTGAGCATCTAGTTTGGAGCCATGTGTCCTTTTCATCAATCAATGATTATCTTTTGGTACACAATTGTTAATGTAGTTGGAGATGACTATATTATTATTAGTGGAGGATCCTTGGGATGAGTTCAATGAGCCCCTTACACTAGGATTAGGGGTATTGAGACTTCCAAAGTAGGAGCACGAGCACAATAGAAAATAACTACACATCATGTTGAAATTTCGCAAACAAGTGGTACAACAAAGAATGTAATAGCTGAAGAAACAAACCAAAAGATCCATAGGAAAGTGGCAGTTATCTTGCATGTTATTTGCATACCTTTCCACCTTCAAATAACATACGAAAACAATTGTATACAAAGTTTTCAAACATGATAAGCAACCATCAAATTGGAAACTGTCAAAAGGTCTAATCTAGTGAGGCATCACTAACACTTTTGGAGTCAAGGCTTGTTGTATAGAGGTAATCGCCAATCCAAACTACAAAATAGCACCCTCAACCGCTTGCATCAAAGCATAAAAATTGCATAAGGTGCAACCTAGCTATAGCACAGTGCCTAACGCACTATTGTTTGAATGAATGTGAACTACCTAGAGGGAGCTAAGAAAATTCTCAGAGATAGCATAAATAGTAAGGAACTTCAAAATTTTATTCCAAGAATATCCTAAGACAAACGTTAAAGAGAATTGTGAACAACAAAATGAGAAATTATAAGCTAAAGTGACCAAAGGACTCAAATCAGTTCTACAATCTTTTAAGATGGAAAATAATCCAAGTCAACATTTGAACAATGGAATTTAATGTGTTTCTATGACTTACGAGAATAGGAGTTGCTAAGAGTGATAAAAGAAGCTGAAGTTCCTCATGAACTATTGGGTGCACTAAATGACACATTTGTAGTTCTAATTCTAGAGCAAAATGATCCATAAAACTTTGATGATTATGGCCCTATCTCACCATGCAATTCTTTATGCAACATTTCCACAATAGTTTCAGCAAATAGGCTTGAAAACATTTTCCCTAACTTCATCTCAAAAGAGTTGTTTGGTTTTCTTCACAGTAGGAAAATTCATGATGTGGTGAGAATAGCACAAGGAGGACTACATATAATAAAAGTAATAAATTTCAACTATGATGATGAGATTAAACTTAGTTAAGGCTTATAATAAGATGAGCTAGTTAGATAATGGCATTATTTTGATTCAAATTGGGATGAGATTTTTAGTAGTAAATTAGATTATGGGGTTTCTCAACTTCCTTTGTCATATCAATTAATCAATCGACATCCAATTTCTTCTTCACTAATAGGGGTTTAATGCATAGATGCCCTATGTGTCCTTTCTTATCTTGTTGGTTGCAAAAGGTTTGAGCAAAATGGTCAATGCATCTAAAAGGGAAGGTGCTACAAAGGGCATCAAAATGAGAAACTATTTTCTTTATCCTATTTACTATTTGTGGATGATGTAGTTTTGTTTGGCATGGGAACAATTAGGGAAGTAGAAAAGTATTAAAAGATCCTTGAATTATACAATAAGGAAAAATGGATGTAGGTGAATGTTCATAAATCTCGAGTGTCCTTCAATAGCTTAGAGGAAGGTTTAGAGAGGCTGTTTGCTCAAATATTGATGCAAGGTTAAAATATCTAAAGTTTTTCCTCGAACCCCCTAACTATAGATTCAAGGATTGGAATTGGCTCTATAAAAAGATTGAAGCAAAGATGACTAATTCATGTTATTGGTGGTTATCCAATGGAGCTTTAGTCAAATTAATTTTGGAGGGGATGCCTATTTGTTGGCATTCTTCAGCTTACATACCAAAAGCAATGTTGGGAAAAAGAAAATAGAAAGAAGTTCTTTAGCTTCTTGTAGACAATAAAAAGAGAAACGAAAGGAATACCATTACTTAAGAGACAAAAGTTTGCAAAACCAAGAGGAGGTAAGATTTTAAAATATTCATCTATTTAAAAAACCTTCACCAACAAAAAGTCTATTTGACAAGGAATGAAGGCTTTATGAAAGATGTGATTCAGAAAAGTACATAGTTCTTGGATCAGTGGTGGATTAGGCAAGAAATGCTCCATCCAATAGCGTATTGGAAACATAAATTATAGAAATAAATAGCACATATAAAACACAAATGATATAAATAAATAGCATATATGAAACACAAATGATATAAATATGTAGCAGAATAGGAATTAAATTGAAGCAAAATACCTCCTCCTTAGCCTTTCCCAGCCCCAACCGCATCTCCTCTTTCACCTTACCCTACGCCCACTGCACCTAGAACTATGGGTATCCGAAAAGTTCCACCTCCTCTACTGATCCAACGAAGTTGGAGAACGAAATATTTGCGTGTGCCATCATTATGTCATAGCCGTGGCCACCTGTTCACCATTATCATGATTAACCACAAGTTTAAATAATAACATACAGTGATTTTCATGTAGGCTTGTATAACGTTTCATACCTTGGCACCCGCAAACTTCGTTAGTAGCTTTCCATTGGCGTTAGTAAAAAGGTACCTCCAGAGATGATGATTCTTTTTCCTTGTCATCGCAGTTGCAGTGCTGCTTCACCGTGAAAGCGAAAGAATCTGAGCACCGTAAGCTATTTCTCCATGTCACTCCTTCACGCTTACCGGATTTCATCAGGTCGGCCATATCCTACAATTATAGCACATCGTACAAGATTTGATGTCAACAACCACAGTTCACAAATTCCCCGAAAATTAAATAAATTAACCTAAGCATAGCTACTTCACCTGTGCCGGCTTGCTGTTTTGGGCAGCCTTTTTCACATCCATTAAACTCAAATCTATGAAAAAATTGGTAGACAAACAGAAAAGAAAGACAGGATATCAAACCCACAATAGGATATGCTTAAATTGAAGAAGAACAGCAAAAGATATTTTAAAGAAGGCAGAACATTATTTCCAGGTTTCGTTCACTGTAGACAAAGACAAACCATGGCCCTGATAATCATAATCTCTCCGATTCCCGACGTCGAAATTGAGTTCGTAACTTGGAGGATCATACTGGAATCTTGAGGGCCTCGAGTTGTAAATGGTTTTGCCGTCTTCTTTGAACTTGCGTACTAGGTGTTTCAGTTTGGGTTCGTTAAAGCAGGTTCCGGCATCATCCATAATGGATCCCGGCCATTCTCCAGCACGTCTGACACTATTTAGGCCCCTGTTCCACCAATTCTGAGAATACCCATCCACAAATTTAAACAATAATACACAGTGATTTTCATGCAAGGCTCGTATACAGTTTCATACCTTAACACCTGTAAGCTTCATTACTAGTTTCTCACTGGAGTTAGGTAAAAGGCGCATCCATCTCGCTCATCCACTCTTGCCGTCTGACGCTGTTTAAACCCCTGTTCCACCAATTCTGAGATTCCCCATCCACAGGTTTAAATGATAATAATAATTAGACACACTGATTTTCATGCAGAGCTTGTATACAGGCTTCATAAATTCATGCCTTAACACCTGTAAGCTTAGTAATTTCCCACTGGCGTTGGGTAAGAGGTGCCTCCAGAGATAATTCGTTTTCCTTGCCATCGCAGTTGCTACTTCTCCATCTCGCTCCTCAACTCTCGCTAGATTTCATTAGATCAGCCAGATCCTACAATTATAGCACATCAGATAAGATTTGATTTCAGCGACCACAATTCAGGTATTCACAAAAAGGAAATAAATGACCCTGTGCATAATTACCTTCACCTGTGCCGGCTGGGCTATTTTTGGTAGCCTTCGTTTTCACATCCATTAAATTCAAAGGAATAAAACCATAGAAAAATTGGTAAACGAACAGAAAAGAAAAACAATATATCAAACCCACAAATAGCATGGCCATGCTTGAAATAAAATGCAGAGGAACAGCAAAATTATTTTAAAAGAGGGAGAACCGAAAAAAAAAACCAAAATCTATGGCAGCTATAAGAAGTTTTAACTGGAGAACGGTGGCAACCGCTAAAAATATATTTTAAAATATTAAAACAACCCAACAAAAACCGAAAAACACAGGCAAAATCACACTCTGCTCGCCCATAGACAAACAACGAAAGCCTCTTCTCTGCTCTGGGTTTATCACATCACATCAGGTTCAGACGAACCTCTTCCGACCCTGCCTCCTCTGGGTTCATCACATCGCATCAGGTTCAGACGAACCTCTTCCGGCCCTGCCTCCTCTGGGTTCATCACATGGCATCAGGTTCAGACGAAACCTCTTCCGGCCAAACCCTCCCCTCCAAAATTCACCAGAGTTTGAATGAATAGCGAAGAGCGCGGGTGATCATATTTGTTTGATTATTTGTTTTTTTTAATTTATTGCTTTTTAAAAATATGGCCGTTATGGCTTTTTATCATGCATTGGCCTATTGAGAGGATTTTTTTATCATTTTTTTTAAGTTACATTCAAATTATGAAATTGAATAATGGTTTCTTTTATTGAATCTGGTTATAATTTTTTGTTATTCAAAAAGGTATAATGGTGTAGCTGAACAAAATAGTTTTTTTAATGGAATCTCATACTATAATTTCAAACAAGGGTATAATTTTTTGTTATTTAAAATATATTTTTGAATGTATAAAAAAAATTAGCCCTTTGAAACACACTCAAAATTTACAAAGTAAACAATCTAAAATCAAGTTTTTTAAAATTTCTTATTTTGCTTAAAATTAACAAGGAAAAATTATTTTAAAAAATATTATTTCATGTCTAAGTTAGACTACGCTCATTATAATTAAATGATTGAGTGATGTTTATTATAATAACACATAATTATCAAGTGACATGGTGCAAGATCTTTATAGTACTATCACTCTCTTGCGTACCAAAGATGATTGGGTAATGTTTATTATAATAACACATAATTATCAAGTGACATGGTGTAAAATCTTTATAGTCCTATGACTCTCTTGCATACCAAGGATTTTGCCATCTAAAGACCAACGAGACATAGAAGGAGGAGAGTGGGTTTTTATCATTTTATTGTAAGAACTATGATCTATCCCTAACTAATTTTATACTAAGTGACTCAAGTTAGTCTTAATAGTGTTAAATATTCTTTTGATGATAAGAAATATTGATCCGTTCTCAAATTGCAAAACATAAATAAATTAAAACTTTATTTGAACTTTATGGTTTCTAGCAACTTAATTTATTTAACAATTCTATATAGATATTTTCTCTATATTGTAGGTGTATGAGTATAGTCACATTTGTGACTCCTTTAAAAAGGAAATAAGATAAGATTATAGGTTGATTCTATATAGATATTTTCTCTATATTGTAGGTGTATGAGTATAGTCACATTTGTGTCTCCTTTAAAAAGGAAATAAGATAAGATTATTAGGTTGCTTGGTGGGCGCTTAAGGCATCGTGAAAATGGTTTGTGTCCTTGGATACGTTAGTAAAAGTTCAATTTTCAAGATGTCAAGCAAGTGATTTACATAATCTCAATGGTACATTTAGAATTTTATTCTTAATATTTTAACTAAAGAATTTTATTTGATTAACCTAAAATTGAAGGATTCAAGCATAAACCCATTAATAAATTTAGTTGCAATTCAAGCTCTAGTCAATCAGAAAAATAGGTCTAATCATACATGTTATATTCCTTCTTGTTAAATTTCCAAATGTCTTCGCTTAAAACACCTTAAATTTTCATCAAATTTTTTCTAATATGAATCTCTTGGGTTGTTAAAGCACCTCGCTATTGAGAGGTTATGGGTTCAATTATCCTCAACACTCTTGAGGTTAGGCTCCATGGTTGAGCCAACGGGAAGTGATCACTTTAAGTGGATCTACCTGGAATAGTGTTTATGTGGACATAGTGGTCATCAATCTCTGGAGTCCGTGAGCCACATTCAAAAAAAAAAAATCTCTTAGGACTTACAATAAGTGTAGGGAGAGATTACATTTGATCATGAATCACAGATGTTAAAGGCCCATTTTATTTGTTGGAACCTAAGTTCTTTGATATTTATAATACATGGATGATTTTTTATAAGTTTGTTTTGCTAAATAGAGTCGTAAAAAAGTCTACTTTGGTACGAAATGAATGCAGGCCAAAGAGCCACTATAATGTACGATTTGTAGAGTTTATAACACACTCCCTTGTATAGCCAAAGGTGGTTACTATGCTAACCCAACCCAAATATGGTTATACTTCAAATAGTTGACCTACATTGAAAAGGTGCCAAAAATGGCTAACAATTACATGAATAAAGAGTCTATGATTAGCTTTTATTGAGGGCTAACCAACTTAAGTTGTTTTTTTTATAATTATTAAAAAGTTGCAATCATCTAGCCCATAATGGATGGATGTAGATTTCTGATTTTAGATTTGGGGAAATTAGAAACAATTGTGCAACTAAAGGTTTGTGATATGTGATTTTTCAATGAAGTTAAAAATCTTATTGTTCATTTGAATATTTATGCTCCAAAAGGTTACTAGACTATTTTCTACACAAGAGAAGCTACTGGAGATTAGCTTACTGTACATGTTAGGCTATTTACCACTATAGTTGTCATTTTCATATTCTCTCTTTTTCTTGTTTCGTTAAGGCTAGCACAACTAGGAAATGTTTCCTATAGGGATTACATAAATTCATCAAATAAGCCAATGTTTTGTATCATTGGTTTCTCAATTGTATTAGATGTATATAAACAAGTTAGGAGTCATTCATTATTGCCAGCATAATCTCCCTAACCATTGAACTGTAAATATGGTTGAATGGAAAATGAAATAAAGGACTGGATAAAAAACCTAATTTCCAATATGCCAAGTTTTTTGAACATTAATGGAAGAGTCTTACACAACAATCATATATAGTATTGAAGAGTGAGAATGGTTTAGTGAAGAGTAAATAAGGCCCCTAAGGTGTTTTTCTAAATGCAATTGTTAAATGTTAACATGAATATAAAATGGTGACTTTCATTAAACCTTATCCACTCTCTTACAACCAAAAGAATGGATCCCTAAATTGGAAATGGATACATTGAAGCAAACCACAAATTCTTTGGAATCTATTTTGGATTGGTGCTTTTTGGCTCCAATGAGATTTTGGTGTGAGTATGCCAAGAATTGATTCTGGTAACTCTAGATAATAGTCATATTAATGTGGAAACATTGGAACAAAATCCTCGACAAGGAATATACCATTATCACTTACTAGGTTTGCATTTAAGATGGTGTCATGACCTACATAGTACAAAGCAAACCTATAAGTGATGTTAGTACCAAAGTGTAGAAGAATGTTAACTCGAAGACTTGCACCCCAAAGCGAGCTCTATTATTGGAAAAGTTTTTGGTGTGTGTAACTTACCACTTTGGCACTTTTTTGTTTTGCACTTTCACTCATTGTCGCCTTTGTATTCTAACTAGTGGGCACTCAACTACTTCAATAGTGAGGCACATTGGTATTTCGGAACTTAGGCACTTTTTCATTTGGAGATTTAGTATTCTTGTATTTCAAGTTTTCAACACTATCAAATGTGCATTTACCTCTAAGATACTTTTATAATATGCCTTGTGCACTTGTGGTACTTTCAATATCTTGAAGTTCCTGTGTAATTATAGTAATTTTGTAAGTTGATGTATTCTTGCTTTTATCAACTGTCAACATGGCACTTGGCTGTTGAAAATATTTACTCCTAATAGCACCTTTTGTTTTGTGTGTTTAACCTTCTACATGTTGCAAGTTGATTATGGGAGCAACGAACA
Source organism: Pinus taeda (assembly GCA_000404065.3). Lineage (NCBI taxonomy): Eukaryota > Viridiplantae > Streptophyta > Pinopsida > Pinales > Pinaceae > Pinus > Pinus taeda. Next base: position 81,621 of record APFE031330818.1, on the reverse strand, counting down.
AATATTCTTATGCATGATTGTAGTATTTTCTTCCCACAACTTCCATAAGGTTTCGGTTATTGTCTTTGAAAATATTTTCTTTTGATGGAGTAATATGCCATAATTTTATGTCTGCAAATATTATAGTTATCCTTAAAACAAATACGATATGGCACTTTAGTAACAGGTCAGTGGACTTGGTTCAAAAAGAAGAAATGTTGCATGCATTGAATGCATAGCTTCGATTTTCCACTGTATTAAACTACCTCATAATATGTACATACTATAGTACATACAATATCTTGCCTAGTCAGATATTGATTTCCAGGTTTGCACATAGGATTGATTATTGTCTTTCACATGGTATCCATTTGCATTGTTTGGGTTTCACATGAGTATTCTAGTACAAATAAAAAGCAGCCAAGTAAATACACATTTATGCTCTTGTAGCCGAAGATTATATATAGTAATATAGATAGCATTTTCAATGACTACAAGGCATCCTTGTGGCATGTGTAGCTAGTGCTAATTCATAGTTGTAATCATTGTTCCGACAATATTGTGAACCTAACATATAGGATTTCATGTGTATGTGTAAGCCTATATATACCACTATGACACTTGGTTTTCTACCTAGTCACTAGGCTTGACTCCATGATCATAATCTATAGGAAATAGGAGTTAACACCATTCTTTAAGCAATGCAAACACACTTGGCAAGAGCTCAAACAAGAGCATACCTATTCAATGAAGATCTAATTTAAGAAATACAACACTCTCTTCTAACACATAGAAATCTATTAATGCAAGCACAATGTCTTGTTTAATATCCATAGTCACCTTTAATGTCAAGATTCACTGGACTAAAGAATCCATATACACATAAGCTTAATGGTTTCAGTTCATATGTTTGTAAATTGTGTTCTTTCAAATGTGTGGGGACATGTTAGGATGTGTGGTGGTTAATTCGTTGTTGAACACTTCTTAGTCCAGTATTCCAGGTTAGATTTCAACAAATCTTCGTGGTGGTCCACATACAAGGTTGAGAATGAGTTTGTAACCAGTTTTTCAACAAGAATTCCATTACACGCATCATTATACAAACATTACAAAAGAATAACATCAATAACCATGCTACTGCTAGATGAACAACCACATCACAAGTCATACCTCACACATCAATGACATCATTCACACTCCATAAAATAAACATGAAATTCATTATATTGATCAAAAGTGAGAGATACTTATCTCAACTAGGACTGGGCAACCGAGTCTAGGACTGTGACTATCCACCCAGCCTTATATTAGGTTGCATTGTGGTCTCTTTGACAACCAATCACCCCCAAGCCAGATTCCAAAGCTTGAGGAGGTTGCTCAAAGGATGAGACCAAAATCATTGATTGAAGCATAAACTCCAAAGGTCCAACCACTTCCACCCACCAACTACTAAATGCAATAAGCCCAACACAAGGAATCCAGAGGTTTGCTACCTCCATCCTTCAATCAAATGATGGCTTCATTAAAGGTTTAAATAGGGAGTCCAGAAGGCTGCTACCTCCACCCTCCAACCCCCTTACAACCTCTTCAATAACCATAACATAAATGTCCCCTTCCTTGGAATTAAATTTTATAGAAGTGGCCTCTTGTTGTAAATTTATTTAAAAGTACACCTCCTTTTAATAAGTTCAAATAGGCTAAGATTGTGATCCCTTCCAATTAACAGAGCCAACCTTCCATAAGGGTGTATGGACAGATCATTGGCACCCTTCTTATGGGCTTTCAAAGTTCTAAAGTGCACCCACAAGCTTGAATCCCATATCTAGATATTTCAGTTCAGGGAACTGCTTAGCAGGGTTTTAGGACAAGTGGCTTTGGACTTCACAGATGACTCATGTCCATAGAAGCATATGCTTGTTAATGTGACCATATGTTGGAGCAGAGAACCCATTTCACAGTAGGAAGTAAGTTCAAATTATTGATGATGTCATCCATACCCCCTGTTACAAGCACTAGACTATATCACGAGGAAAAAGTAGCCGAAGTAAAACATTTATTTATGTGTTAAAAAATCGATCTCCTAAACCCCAAAATGTTGTCATGCCTAGTAGATTGATTAATTCTATTGCTCTATTCCCAAAGCTTTGATTCAACCACAGTTGAAAAAGCATAATTGTCGAAAATATAATACCACCAGACATAATGAGGGTGATAGAGAGCAAACTAGTCATTAAGAATCTAGCTAATAATGAGAAAATTGCATCAGTAGCTTCAAAAACAAGCATAGTACCTCCAACACATGATATACAAATTGTAGGGTTGACAACATATTTTGTAAACTCTGCCCATACAAATCCTTATTCAAGGCCTAAGTAGAGAAGCAAAGGGATCAACAATAACATCCTTTTATCAAAGAGAGGAATAAAGGTTGTCTTTAGTAAATCTCCAACAGAAGAATGTGAGCCACTACTAGCTTGAACAGTAAGATCAACTTTTGTACCACTATGTTTATCTAAAAAGAATCCAAAAATTGTGCCTAGATTCATGCTTCCAAGAAATACAATAAACGACACTTTTGTGCCATAGCCTTTACCTTCCATTCCAGTTTTCAATAAAGCAAACAAAAGCAGATTACAATAACCTGGGTACTAGAAAACATTTCCCAAAAATTTCCATTGAAGTTTACAGGAACTCTTCCTTCAGGCAAGTTACATTCAGTTGCATGGCTCCTTGCGGCAAAAGTCATGTAGGTTCCCTCCCCAACCCACATAAGAAAAGTTTTAAATCCAAGGTTCAATGATGTCATAATCTTGTGAAAAGGGTAAACCTCTTGAAAAAATCTCCAACATGTTAATTTATAAAGTTGAATATCTTGGATATCCAATGGAGAAAACAAAAAGAAGTTTTGACATCACCTTGAAGGCTACGAAAAAACACATTATGAGAGTAGGAATTGACAACCAAGTGGGATATAAGTTTGATGCATGCAACCACAATGTGCAGAGTGTTAATTTGGCAGCTCAAGGAGAAATTTCCTCCATTCGACAACCTTCCTCATCAAGAAAGACTCCTCCTAGCCCTTGTAAGAATTTAATTTGGTGAAGGAAAAATGTAATTTTTAAAGTGAAACCCACAAGTACACAAAAGTACAAGTTGGCATGGACCAATTAATTCGTCCCCTAAGGCTCGTATAAATATGCATCATATCACATCACTTTGGAGCATCATCGTCAAACATCTCATCTTCTCTCCCTTCATTTGATTAGTTCGTACAAATATGAAATAAGGAGGTATGAGCTCACACGTGCGAAGGGAAGGAAGACAAGTCTAATTTCTGCATTGACCTTTTGATTGGGACAATTTGACTAGCCATTGATCAACTTTGACTTGATGTTTTGACTTGCAAATTTTCAATTTTAGAAGGTCGAATTGTTTAGGAAAAGGACTGAACTTTTCTGGGCAGTTTGACTTGGTTTGGCTATAGACTTTGACTGAAGTTTACCACACACAAAAATTAAAGTTTGACTGCAGAGTTTCTCTCTACTTTGATCGAACATTTGTTGATTGTTTTTACGGGGTTTGACCGAGTTTGAAAGGTCGAGTTCCTTGACTATTGACATAGATGATTTGGAGGCACTTTGATTGTTGAATGTTAACTGGTTAGGGCATCTTTGATTGCTATTGACTTTGACCAAAAATTGCAGACTTTGACTTTGGATTAGATTTGACTTTTTGGATATTGGTGAGTTGAATTAGATAGTCAAAGTCGTTGACCTTTGACTAGTTGTTAATGAACTGGAACATTGCATCTCTTTGTTGAACATTTGATGAAAATCTAATAGAAGAAAAATTTTGAAAGGGTTTTCCCCCTTGTGGGGTTTTTTCCCTAGTCTTTGACCAAATCTTGTGTCTCTCTTATTCTTGTTCTTGGTTGTCTTCTATTGCATTTGAATTATTGTTCTATCTATAATTGCTTATTGTCTTTGGAAGATTGAATTTATTGGAATAAGTGATTGTGCTAAGCATAAAACATGTAAAATTAACATGGGATCAAAGTTGAGGTGAAGATAAGCCGAAGGAGATAAGAAACAAGCAATCATCTTTGGAATGAGTTAAAGGAGCCTAATTGACTTGGTTAATATGTTTACCTCATACTTCAAGGAATCAAAGAAGTTGAATGGCTCATCTAATTTTGTTACTTGGAAGATCAAGTTGGAAGTGACCTTAGATGAAAATGATGTCTTGGAATATGTGGAAGGAAAGGTACATGAGCCTCTAGAAAATGCTTTTGTTATTGTCAAGGCCAGGTACAATAAAGGTGAGATCAAAGCAAAGAAAATAATTATTGATTCTTTGAAAGATCATTTGCTTACTTACATTGCAAAGTTGAAGAAAACCAAGGATGTCTATGATAAGTTGGTTGCGATGTATGAGGTCAACAATTTGAACCACATTCTTTCCTAGAAGACTCAACTTAAGGACATGAAAATGAACAAGGGGGAGATTGTCTAGTCATATTTCATGAGGATATCCCAACTAAGGGATCAATTCAAAATGGTTGGGGAACCTATGTCTGATAGAGAGAGAGTACTCATTGCACTTCAAGGCCTTCCTCCTATTTGGGAGACATTCATTACTACTATAAGAAACAATGTCAAGTTCCCTACATTTGATGAGCTCATTAAAAAATTCACTCAAGAAGAAAATAGGATGATATCGAGAGGAAAGATTCAAAAGCGTGAAGAAGGAGAGCCCTCTACATTTGTTGCACAAGTAAAGTGGATGAAAGGAAGGGGAAGACCATCTAGTTCGAGAAATCCTACCCATTCATCAAAGGACTCCAAAAGAAGAGGAAGGAGAATTGAATGCTTCAATTTCCACATGCATGGTCACTATGTTCAAGACGCTCTGAAAAATAGAGATGCTCCAAGGTCCAACTATAACAACAATCATGGCTTCAACAATAACAGGTTTAATGATAGAAGAATAAGAGATGCTCTTGATGATCCTGAAGAAGATCAACATCCTCAAAAGAGATTGAGGAATTCAAGGTGTGGAAATAATGTAGCTACTACTCAATCTTAATATATTCTTATTTTTTCTCTTTCTAGTTCCTCTCCTCTGAATTTGTGTGATGGTTAGTAAACACTGGGGCCTCTAGACATTTCTCTAGGTATCGTGAAGTCCTCTCAAATATGGTTGAGAGGGAGAATAATATGATGATCATTATTGGGGACTACTCTACTTTTCCTATGAAGGTTTTTGGTTCTGTTACATTTCATTTGGATTATGGGAAAATCATACTTCTTCATTTGTGTTCCAGGATTGAAGAAGAACCTTGTATCTATATCTTCCTTCATAAGAGGAAAGGTCCTTACCTGGCCTATGGAATCTCACATGAGGAATGCATTCACGTTGGTATCTAGAATTTAAGGACTCTGTAGAGTTAATGGAAGAACATTGCGAGCACTGGTCCATTATAGCAATCGTCAAAGTGAGCTATGGTGCTGAAGGTTTTCACATCTAAACTATGATGCCCTGCCTAAAGTACGGATGGTTTATGTAATGCTTGAAGTTCAAACTAAGCAAGATGGGGTATGTCTGGGATGTGCCAGTGGAAAGAATTCGAGGGGACCATTCCCTTCTAGCAAAAGCAGGACCAATGATATTCTACAACTCATACATTCTGATTTATGTGGACCCGTGCCAATAAAATCTCTAGGTGTCTATCTATATTACATAATATTTGTGGATAACTTCTCCTAGAAGACATGGATATTCTACTTGAACCACAAGGACAAAGCATGTTATATGTTCCAGTATTTCAAGGTACTGATAGAGTATCAAACATGGAAAAGATTCAAGGTCTTCAAGTCTAATAATGGTGGTACACTTATAATGAGCTCATTGACTTTTGCAAGAAGGAGACCATTGTACCTTATAATCTCGAGCAGAATGGTGTGGCTAAAAGAAATAATATGATCATCATGGAATTTGTTGTTGAAAATTGTAACTAGGTTCAGTCTTCATTATGATTTAATTGTAATCATGACACTATATCTTATTTGTAAAGAAAGAAAAATGAAAGAAAGAGAAATTATATCTTATTTTGGAGTATTGTTTTGTAGGTTTTAACCTTGTACAGATATTACCTGGATACAAATTCTAAAACATAGAAAATAAACAATGCAAGAGCATAACACATATACACAGAGATTTTCCCCTAGATCCCAAAATCGGGACTACCAGCTTGATTTTTCATTATCGTTCCTTTCAATGTTACAATACATATTTATACATGTCGAAGAATCCAATGCCATGGACTAAAAACCATCGTGTCCAAAACCATGGACCGAAAACCATGTGCGAAAAATCATGCACAAAACCATAGGTAGGTCCTCCCAACCTAATATAGAGTCCAAAAACAAAATTTTCTGGGCTCAAACCCCCTGTGACCCGCCCCCCCCCCCCCGCCCCCCCACGAAATCAGCGTAACAAAAGGGCAGCAGCCCCCCTTCTAATCCCTCGGTTACTAGTCAGGTAGTGTGGAAAGAAATAAACACAACCCAACATTCTCCACTTGTTGTTTTCTTTCCACAAGGCACAAGAGAGCTTAGTCATTATCCACCCGCAACGCCCATTATTCTCTACACCAAAACTTCTCAGAGCTCACAGATTTGTCAATGCATCTGCAGTATTCTTCAAAGTGTCCACCTTTACCAGCAACACCTTTTTGTCTTCTATCGTATCCCTCACAAAGTGATACTGAACATCAATGTGCTTTGTCTTTGAATGATATGTAGGGTTCTTTGCCAAGAAAATTGCACTTTGGATGTCACAGTATATCCTTATATCTCCCTATACTAACCCCATTCTTGAAAACAATATCTGCAACCAAACTGCTTCCTTGCTTGCATGAGTGGTTCCCATGTATTCTGCCTCTATAGTTGATAGTGCCACTATAGATTGTTTCTTACTCATCCAACTGACTGCACCTCCAAATAGGTTAAACACATACCCACTTGTAGATCTTCTCTGATCCAAATCTCCAACCCAGTCTTCATCAGCAAAGCCACGAATATCCAACACTCTGTCCAATCTTGGTCTTCCTTGGTAGCACAAACCATAATCACTAGTGCCACACAAATACCTAAAAACCCGCTTCACGGTTGTCCAGTGCTCCTTCCTTGGTTTTCACATAAACTTGCTCAATACTCCCGCTGCATGTGCAATGTCTGGTCTAGTACAGACCATCGCATACATCAGGCTATTGACTGCACTTGCATATGGAACACGGGACATGTCCTCTTCCTCTTCTCGTGTCTTGGGACACTGTTCAACATATAACTTTACATCTACAAGAATAGGAACCTTCACCGGTTTACTATCTTGCATGTTAAACCTCTGCAATATTGTCTCGAGATACTTCCTCTGGTTTAACTAGAGCTTCCTCTGGTTTAACTAGAGCTTCCTCTTTGTCCGATCTCTTTTAATTTCCATGCCCAAAATATAGTTTGCAACACCAAGATCTTTCATGTTGAATTTGGAGGACAATTGGGTCTTCAAATCCTGGATATTTCTTTTCATTCCAACCAGCAACATATCATCCACATACAAGACCAGATAAATAACACGGTCACCAATTAATTTAAAATACACACAGTGATCTGCTTTGCTTCTGGTGAAGCCAAGTCCCCGTATACATGTATCAAATTTCTGATACCACATCTTTGGTGACTGTTTTAACTCATACAGAGACTTCTTTAACTTTCATACCATTTCTTTCTTACCCTTCACTGCAAAACCTTCAGGTTGCTTCATTTAGATCTCCTCTTCCAGATCCTCATGAAGAAACGTTGTCTTCACATCCATCTGTTCGACCTCAAAATCAAAAGCAGCAACAACAGATAAAAGTAATCTAATAAAGCTACCTTGGCAACAGGAGAAAAAAGGGGGAGGTAGAGAAAATGATGAACAAAAGGTTTGAATGGGGCAATGGGAACCTGGATGAGGCCTGGGCTAAATGGTGGCAACAATACCCTGATGGGAACATGAGGAATCTTTCGCTCATCATCTGTTGGGGTGTTTGGCTTGCTAGAAACAGATGTATATTTCAAGACAAGGGAACTTCGGTTACTGCCACTGCTATCCAATGTGTATCTATTTACACATCTATCCCAGAACCAGAGGAGAAAAAATCCCAAAATCATAATAAGACTGTGCATATCAAAGAGGGCATCCCCTGGGCTTTCTTTGACAGAGCCTCACAAAACAATCGGGCAGGAGCTGGTATTATCATCCATATTAACACAAATCATTCTCTCAAAGCCTCAGTTGGTTTGGGGACAGGAACTGACAATTTCACCGAGTTGTCAGCCCTGAGACTTCTCCTCTGTTCGCTTATTCAAAGAAACACCTTCACAATTCAGGTTTTTGGAGACTCTCTCAATGTTATAAATTGGGTCAATGGAAAAAGCACATGCAAAAACCAAATACTGAAACCCTTGCTGGAAGAACTGCAGGTATTAAAATCATCTTTTAATAGTTTTTCATTATGCCATATCTACAGGGACAACAATGATTACGCGGACAAGCTTTCTAAGGAAGGTTTGCAACAAAATTTGGGAGTCTGGAAGATAGTCGAAGAATGTCAGGGAAAGGTTCAATCAACAGAACAGCCGCCATATGCACAAACAACAACTGCTCTGTTTTAATCTTATCTTATTTTTTGTCTCATATACAGTTCTAAACAAACTTTTATTCCGGCATTTAAAACTTTTGGGATGGTTGATACTGCATCGGGACATAATGCTTTTTCATGTTTTACATGGGTTGTTTTCCTCTTTCTGTTGAGGAGACCCAACTGCGATGTTTTTTTGTGAATAGCCTCTTTCGGAGAGGACGATTTTGCTCATGGATGTTAGTGAAAAAACAGCTGATAGAACCGCTTTTTGCAGCAGTCTTATGTTTTTGCCAGAGGAACAAAATGATAGAAAGGATGACTCTTTTTTGATTGCATGGACAATCAATCAGTAGCATCAGTAATGCTCATAGCATATGCAATGTAACTTTTTATTTTCTTAATATCACCAAAATCAATTCCTGGAACCTGGGAATAACCTTTTGCTACCAACCGAGCTTTGTAATTCTCCACCTTTCCTTCTGCATTTGTCTTCTTCTTGAACACCCATTTACTACCAATGAGTTTCCTTCCAGTCGGCAACTCCACTAGGTCCCATGCCTCATTTTTGTGCAAAGATGCCATTTCATCAACCATGGACTCTTTCTAGAGTTTGCCATCCTCTTAATCTACTACTTCCTTCATAGTTCTGGGATCATCATCAGTAATATATAAAGCAAATTTTGAAAAGAAAGTAGATGGACTATACCTTTCTAGCTGCCTTCTTTCTCGAACTGATCTTCTCACACCCGGAGTTTGTGGCTCTTCATCTTCTGATTCCTCCACTGTTGTAGAGTCTGAATCTTCCTCCTTAAGCTCAAACTCTATCTTCTCAGGTTCCTTTGGTTGGACTTCATGTATAATAACATCTTTCACCTCTTTGAACACCACATCTCGGTTGTACACAACCTTCCTTGTTACTGGGTTCCAAAGCTTATAACCCTTTAAACCATCCTTATACCCAATAAAGATGCACTTTTTAGATTTACTATCCAACTTAGTTCTTTTCTCCTCTGGAACATGTACATATGCATCACATCCAAATACCTTCATATGTGAAAGAGAGGGTTTCTTACCAATCCATACCTCTTGTGGAATCTTATCCTCCAACGCTGATGAAGGTGATATGTTGAATAGGTAACATGTTGTCTCCACCGCCTTTGCCCATAATTCATGTCCTAACCCGACACCACTGAGCACGCTTCTTGCCCTTTCCATCAATGTCTTGTTCATTCTTTCTACAACTCCATTTTGCTCAGGTGTGTATGGAGTAGTCTATTGCCGTGCTACACCACACTTCTTACAGAATTCTTCAAATTCCTTACTGCAAAACGCTCCACCGTTATCTGTCCTCAACACCTTTATCTTCTTCTCTGTCTAGTTTTCCACCAGAGCTTTAAATTCTTTAAACCTATCAAAGACTTCAGATTTCTTCTTAAGGAAATATATCCATGTATT
>APFE031330818.1:49746-71484 GCA_000404065.3 Pinus taeda | reverse complement strand
CTTTACCATGAAGTATTCGAAGGCCCTTCTCTCCAATATGTCCAAGCCTTTGATGCCACAACATGGTCTTCTCTCCAAAGACTACTAGATTTTCTGCTCCACTTTTACGAACCACAAAGCTGTTTCACCCATCAACAACAGTGCTACCTTGCAGCTTGTACAAAGTTCCAATCTGAACTTCCCGCATCAATACTAGTGCTCCCCGAACCATCTTGCAGGTATCCTTCTCGAACAATGTCTTTACACCTGCATCATCCAGCTTGCTTACAGAAATCAGATTTCTAGCCAATGCAGGAATATGCAGAACACCCGGAAGTGTTCTAACCCTTTCACCCTGCAACTTCAACTTTACTTTTCCGCAACCAACGATTTTAGCCTTCCTATCATCCCTTAAGAAGACATCACCACCACCATCGTATTTCTCATACTCGCAAAACCACTCTCTATGGGGAGTGAAGTGAAAGGATGCACCTGAGTTAATCAACCATGCCTCATGATCTACATGTGTGGTTGAAGAAGCCAAGTACACATCCTCGCCTTCATCTGAGGTGGTTTTCACCTCTGCAGAAGGAGCATCATCAGATCCCTTTCCTTTATTAGGAGCTTTAGATTTATAGTCCCTTTTGTAGTGCCCTTCCTTTCCACATTTCCAGCACACCACCTTTACAGGTTTTCCTGGAGATTTAGATCTCCCTCTAGATTTAGATCTCCCACTCGATGACTTACTTTTTTTTCTGTTTTGGACCGCCCTCGTACAGACAAGGCATCACCATTCTGGCTCTCCATATTTTTTCGTCTCATCTCCTATGTCAGTAAGGATGAGACTATTTCATCAAATTGCAAGGCAATTTCATTGCTACCTATTGCAATAACTAGGCTATCCCACGAATCTGGTAGAGAACACAAAAAACTGATGCACTTATCTTCATTTGAAATTTTAATATCAACAGACAATAACTAACTTACCACAATATTAAATGCATTCAGATGCTCTGTCATTGAGTCTCCATCTTTCATCCTCAGGTTATACAGATTTTTCTGTAGGAAAAGTTTATTCACCAGAGACTTAGATTGGTACAAAGTACCTAACTTGTCCCACAAAGCCTTCACCGTAGCTTCCCCTGATACATTCAGCAATACTAAATCTGAGACACACAATCGTATTGTGCTCTTTGCCTTCCAATCCAACTTCTTCCATTCTTCATCGGATACTCCCGTTGGTTTAGTACCCGTATCTACTGCAATCCACTGATCTTTATCCACCAACAGATCCTCCATCTTGAGTTTCCACAACTCAAAACTATGACCATTAAATTTCTCGATCTCTATCTTCCACTGCATGCCATATTCTTTCACCACTAGAATCGATCTCGCAGATCTCCCACTGAACAGGGTCTACCACAGGCCCGAGCGAAACCCCTTAGCAACAAAGGCGTCCCCTTGAAGCCAAAACAACTCTGATACCAGATGTAGGTTTTAACCCTGTACAGAAATTACCTGCATACGAATTCTAAAACACAGAAAATAAACAATGCGAGAGCATAACACATAAAAAACATATACACAGAGATTTTCCTCTAGATCCCAAAACCGGGACTCCCAGCTTGATTTTTCATTATTGTTCCTTTCAATGTTACAATACATATTTATATATACTGAAGCATCCAATACCATGGACCGAAAACCATCATGTCTAAAACCATGGACTAAAAACCATCACGTCCAAAACCATGTGCGAAAAATCATGCACAAAACCATAGGTAGGTCTGCCAACCTAACATAGGGTCCAAAAACAAAATTTTCCGGGGTGCTACCCCGGACCCCATAGAGTGAGGTTACTTGCACCGCTCAAACCCCTTGTGACCCCCCCCTCGGCTACGCAATCGACACAACAAAGGGGGGGCTCCGCCCCCTTCTAACCCCCCAGTTAACTACATCGGCTAGTCATGGAAAGAATATAACACAACCCAACAAGTTTCATGCTCAAGTTTGAGTCAAAAACACGGTCTTCATGTTTTTATGTCTTCTAGGTCTTTCTAGGTCTTTCTAGGATAAATAATAATATTGGTCATGTGTCATAGTCCCATTTAGACTTATTGTAATGAAGAAAAATGTTTATTTTATCATGTAAAATCCATGGATAATCCCAAGACTAAGTCAACCCAAAAGCGAGGGCAAGTAAGCCTAAGGGAAGGCTATTTGACCCTCCATAAATGTTATAAAAGGAGGATAGTTTTACCTCATTTGGACACACACAACAAGCAAGTTTGACATGCAATAAAGAAGGTTAAAGAAGAGTAACTAAAGGACGAAGAAGAGGAAAAGAAGTCAAATTTTGTCAAAGGTTATCTTTCTATCTATCTCGCTAGGGTTTGTGAAGCTTCCAACTTCAAGAGGATGAAATTTTGAAGCAGTTGCAAGGGGCCAATTTTGCAAGGCTGAAATTTTGTTGCAGGGGTCGAAATTGTAGTAGCAATATTGTAGCATCGAAATTCTAGAAGTTGTTCTTATGCAAATCTTGTTGGGGGCTAGCTTGGATCTTGGAGGGTTTGTTGGCTTGGTTCTTTGGGTCTTGGAAGTCTCTTTTGTAAGTATATTCTAAATAAGAAGAGAAGCATTTTTTGGGTTTTCCCATTAGAGGGGTTTTTCCCTAGCTTAGAGCCTATATTTCGTGCACTTTGTTTCATTGTGATCTTCTTATTATTGGTCAAGGTTCTCATTGATGTTAATATGGAATTGTTTTCTGATGGCAAATATTCTTGTGATACATGCCCTAACCTCATCCAAACCCTAGGAGAAAACCCTTTGCGTGAAGATGATGCATGATCTAATGATGGATGAAGAAGTCCTTACCATAAAAGCCTCCTAGGCACATGCATGCATAATAATGAAAATATGATGTTCTAGCCTTGTCGAAGATGCTTATGATGCCCTTAATATACATGAATATAATCCTACGTGTATGGAACCCTAAGCCTACAAAGGATACCTTCATATACATGAATGAATCCCTAATCCTAATGAAGAAGCCCTTGCCCTAATGAAACCCCTCTAAATGGTGTCCTTGCTCTTGATGAAGAAGCCCTAATCCTTTATACCTTGACTGATGATGAAGAAAGCCTAATCTTAAGAGGTTCATTAATGTCAAGCCTTGAAGGAGCCCTAGACATAAAATATTAAGAGATTCCATGAATAAAATTAGAATGACAACCTCAAAAATTTAAGTTTCTTGATGGTAAAATGACCTTACTTAAAAATGGGATTGGCATAGGCTTGTAGATGACTTTTTCCTCTTTCGAAAAAGCTATTACTTGTCCTCTAATTCCTCATAGTCTGAGAGAAAATGATTTTTCAAGTTGAAATATATATATAAATATATTATATATATTATTTGGCCGACATGAGCCTACATGCACAATTCAGCTCCATGTCCAAGGGATGTGTCTCTTTGCACTAGCCCAGAACTAGTATATATTGAAGTCAAAACTCGTCATTCCTCCCATTAATATCGGTGAAGATTTCAGAGATAAGACACAGAAGGGAATAAAAATAAAACAGGAGGCCGAGAAGGATATAGAAGAATTATTAGTTGGGCTATTTTTCTATTGGGTTGGTCTTACAAGCTTGGATTAAGGACAGTTCTGTGATAGCTTGATTATAAACCTTAGAAAAACAACCTATGACGACTCCAAGTTTGCAGACTTGTTGAGATAACATTTATACCTCAGTCCTGTGGTGATTTTTGGGACCTATACTTTCGCTGTCACATAAATCATACCTAGACAAAGTGTTGATCTAAGGCCAGAACTATGGAGGACAGTCATCTATTGAATCTTGAAACAAGAGAAGAGTGGAAAGCCACATGTAGAAGGAGTTCATCTCGGATTATATAGCACAACAAGTTGTGGAAGGGTCAGAACTGTGATATGTTGGACAAGTGAGAACATTCTCATATGCAAGCTTGGACAGTCACTTGGAGACTTGGTTAAAGAAGTGAAGGTCTCAGGCTCAAACCTGATTTTATCTGTGACAAGGGTGGACTATTGGAGCTCAAACTACACTCTAGCACCTCGGATTAGATCTTGAACATTACTCAGAACTGTGTTAAAGAACACGTATTTGTGACAGGTAGTAATCACAATTTTGGAGCTCAGAACAATGTGAAGACCTCACCTCATACTTCAATTTCGGACCAACAATTGAGCCATAGCCTCAGTCTTGTAGTAGCTAGTGGAGGAATAACAATTTCTGTTAGGTTGCCTCATCACTAAGGTTTGGTCAATCTCTTGGTGAGGGCGTAGACCTAACCTTCAAAATATGTGTGTACAGTCATCCATTTCTAGCCCGGACTTCAGGTTAAGGGTAAGCACAATTGTGGAAGAGCTACAATACTTCAGACCTCAATCTTGTAGGAGCTTGATTATGTGGCATCCTTGAAAATCACAGCAACTCAATGTAGTGGATGGACTAGTGCCTCAAATTTTGCATATTGTCACTAATCATTGATTTGTTGCAAGCATAACATAAGGATTATTGAAGTTATCCTTTGAAAAGGCATCATGTGAAGAAATATTTGTGAGCATCCTGAAGAAGTAATTTGAAGAACCTTGTTGAGGAACTATAGTGGAGCAGACCTTGGATTTGAACTAGTTTGAAGTACTCTTGAAAGAGGGTTGATTTTGAAGAGTCTCCTGGAGCAATCTTAGAGTATACATCCTTTAGAGTCGATTTTAAAGGTTTCTTTGGAGCATCCATTGGAGACATTTTGAATTTGATATTCGAATCTTGTAGATCTTGAAGAGAAATTGAAGTTGACCTTGAGCATACCTTGGAGAGTCATCTAGAAGCCTATTAGAGACATGATTGGAGACCATGATGCTTTGATGATGTCATCATGAGGTGACCTTCGAGATTTTGTTTAAGTACCATGAAGAGTTGTAGTGACTGTTAGCCTCCTGCCATAGCAGGTTACTCATATTTCATGATTGACATTTTTACAGGCCAAATATGTCATACTTTGCATGCTGCAATGCCCCATATTTGCTAACAGTCACCAAAAAAAAGGCCATGAGAGAATGCTACTCAAAGATCATCTGCTGCATTCCAGTTTTGAAGAGTCTTTTCATTTTTGTACAAATTTTAGCTAAAGGGGGTCCAAACAACCTAATCTTGGTCCCCTAGTTTCATTTCTGATTTAGAATATAGAGAAGAAAATCTGTCCAAACAGCTTAAATTGGCAGATTCTTAGATAGGTAGAGAATCAAAGGAGCCCAACTGCTTAACTGGGCCCTTGAAGAAATAAGTGTAGATGTAGAATAGAAACATCAAAGAAAAAGTGAAAGTTGGGTCTGCAAGTCCAAGTGCACCCAAACCAAAAAGAAGAAAAAATGTTAGGTAAGTAGGCTGGGTAGGTAATTTTGAGGTTGCAGAAGGTTGATTTGTGATTAATTCCACATTTTCAAGTGTTACATTCATACTCATCACAGTCAGCAGACAACTCCCATTTGAAGGACTTTAAGCGAGGCATGAATAACTCCCTCTTCTTCCTCTTCCCTAAAATCACTTACTAACCTCCCCTAAAGAGGTCAAGATCTACTTGATACCTCTTAGTTTCATCATTTTCCATGTCATTAGCCTTGGTAAAGATCTGATTTACTCAAGGAGGCTCCACACTTTATCTACAAAGTTCTATCTCCCCTTCACAGCCTAAGATCTCTGAAACTTAGCGCTTTCTGGTCACTTTCATATTAACCACTGACATTATTATTTAGCCCCCTATATATTTCCCTTCCCCCTATTTAAAAACCATGTTAATAGATCCCCTATGTAAATATCCCCTTCCCCTGGTTGAAATATAACCATAAACATCCCTTGGGAATTACTAGGTCATCTGGACCTTGGTAAGAGCCCCATCTCTACATAAATTTCCCCTTCCCTAGTGTTTGGACTCCTTCCAAAACACAAAGAAACCCTCTCCAAAGGCAAACCCCCCCCCGGCGCGCATTTTCTTTGGAAATTATTAGGTTTTGATTAATTTATAAACCAAGCACGGAAACCCATTAACCCATTTCCTAAAGTCTAAACCCACCCGCGCCGCGAAAAATTAAAAAACTAACGCGTGCGCTGTTTCACTAAACCTCGCGCACCTTCTCCGCCCGTCCACCGTCCGATCGCCTCTCCCAGATCCGATGACTGATATCCATATCGGGCACCCTTTTGTGTGGGCACGTTAGCATCCGATGTCCGACGGTTTTACCTTCGTACACCGGGACAGCTGGCGCGTCCCATTGCATCGGGCCGCCCTTGACAAAAACCGCTTCCGTATCAAAAGCGGTCCGATGCCCTGCCAAAACCGCCTTCCCTCCATGTAACAGGAGTGTCGTGTCATCCCGCCACGTCAGCTCCACCTCACCCCTTCCTGTTTGCGCCTGGCCCACGTCACCTACCACCATGTCCCGCCACGTCATCACCCCGCCGTACTGCCACATCACCCTGCTGACATCAGCATGCTGACGTCACATCCGTACCAGAGGACCCCCAATGCTGACGTCATCCGCCGTACAGCTGACGTCAGCATCCAAAAATGGAAAAAACGCGCAAGCGCGAAAGTCAAGCTTCGAAGCTTTGGAATGAAAAACAGAGGCAATTTTCGATGCGCGATTAGTGTAATCGCGTATCGCTACGGGAAATGAGCCATGTTGGAGAATCTTTAGGGAATCTTTTGATTCCTCGCCCTTTTTGCACCGAAAAGGCCCGAAAAAGCCCGATTTTGCCAATTTAAGCGTATTTGAAGACAGAGAGAGACCAGGATCAGAGGTTAAAGAGTATCAGATCAAATATGCAGCTAAAAAGCGTGTCAAAGAGTATCAGAGTAACGGTGAAGCGTATCAGAGGAGGTTTTCTCAGGGCTCGAGGCAAATCCAGCATTAAAAGGAAAGCCCTGAAATTCAAGAAACAGTTGAGGACGCATTGAAAGCTCATTAGCACAAATGGATGCACATTAAACTCACAGGAGATCAGTGGACCAGAACTCAATGCACAACTATGACAGAACCACTGCACCAAGCCACAGAGGACATCATATTAACTTAATTTTTGATCCAGTTGCCACTGGCACAACCCAAAAAGACTTGATTACATTTAATTCCAGCGTAAGTTAGGTTTAGAAAGCCTTTTTCCTGCAGACCTATTTAGGTCGGTTGTAATAAATGACTTCAGATATTTTGCTTATATATACCACCCTGAAGATTGGAGTAGGGGTTGGTTGGTTGGTTGCTTGTTTGTTCTTTGTTAGTTCGATATTTTTTGAGCAGAGACTCGCACTGTAAATGTGGTACTTTCTATAATCAAAGACTGCTGAAAGCATGGATTCTGAAACTGTCCGCTGTGTTTAACTGGTCGAGAAGTGATCATGGAATTCCTGTGCTTCGACATGGTTCAATAAGTTTTTCTTTAACTCTGTTTATTTTTTATGTTTATGTTATCATCAATCCACCATCTAAACTGCAGAAAAGAAGAATAGTTTAGGATTTTCTTGGCTCCACCCTAGGCTCAAGTGGGTAGGTGATAGAGAGTTTTTGAGACTCGCGCATGGTTCATGGACGATGGTATTGTAAAGAAAATTCTATATATATATATGAGTCATAACGAGTCTTAAGAGGTATCTAATTGGGAAGAATAATTGTAAGGGCAAGGTTCTAAGGTAGGAAAGGTTTGTTTCCTGTACTTAGCCGAAAGGGGGAGTCTCCTGCAGCTGAGTGCGTGTAGACCTTGGTAAGTCCGCAAGCTGAGTACGTGGGCCCTTCTAGCTGAGTGCGCAGGGAAAAGAAGTCTGTATTTGAACGATTATACTTAATAAAGACTATTTTGAGCCAATTCTGATGTATCTGTGTCTTAATTATTACTTTTGTAAAGTTTATGTATCTTCGCTATATGTTATGATTTACCTGAATTAATGCTTGCTTAATGCGTGAAATTAGTAGATCTGTAATCTTTATGCATGATAATTATAATTAGGAACCTTCCTGAAAATCTGGAAGCTGTTTAGATAGATTTACAGTAGCTGTTTGTTCGGAAGGGTTGGAGGTGCGCGAAGATAGATATAAGCCTTAAATACTGCAGGAACACATCACACAGGCCTGTGGATGCAAAAACCTAGTTCTAGCATCCCCCAATACTGGTTCAGGTGAGACTTCACCCTGTGCTATGCAGGTTGTTGCTGAAAGGGCCAACAGTTAGGGTTTTGTTGGTTGGCGCAGATAAAGCTAAACCTGGGTCAGGCCCCGTCAAGTTAACAACACCAATTGAAAAGTGAGCATTTTGGATTGAGTTTTTGGGTGATTTTGAGTTTCAGCCTAATTATATTTATTAGGAAAGTAAACTTTTGGAGTTCAAAAGTTCCCAGTGGGGAGGTGTGATCAAGTGATCAAATTTTTGCTCAAAAATGAAAGTGCCCAGAAAGTCTTGAAACCAATGTCATGTTGAAGTGCTCAGTATTTTGAATCCATTGACATTCTTTTCACCTCAATCTGACATTGTATGCTCAAGTGATTGCATGCTCACTGTTTAGCCCAACAACTAAAATTATAGTAGGTCTATTGACTGGGAAGCTGACTGGGTGACTGTACAGCTAAGCCAACTAGGTAATTGTACAACTGAGCCAAAAGGGTGACTGTGTGTACCCTCGGGCCAATCACAAGCTGAAAAATTTTGTCCTCCAATTTTGGCACATGGTCGAATGTTATTGGATGATGGTTTGGTGATTTGGACCAGTAATATGGTGCCACAAGGCACCCCGGAAGTGGTGTAAAATTTTGGTTACGGTCAAACAAGCATCCACATGATTCAAACCCCCAACCTCACAAAAAACAACTTTTTGCTCTACAGGTCCACCTACATCGGGTCTTTACATATATATATTCCCCAAGTACTATTTAAGGTTTCAATGTTTTAAGTTTATGGGATGGGGTCGGGGCTAAGCCCCTGGCCCTCGGTCACGACCTTGGCATAAGACCACAGGCTCCAACAGAAGGTTAAAAGATGGGGGGGATAACCCTTAGACCCGTCCCCTAGTCATAAATAAGTCACATGACAATAATGCAACATTTTATGGAGCCAATGAAGAAGGCATTGTGTAAAAGCCTAACCCCTGGTCACATCACCTGCATAAGACCACACACGATGGAGAAAGGTGTCGACGGAGCAGGGGGATAGACCCTAGCTCTTGGCCCATGGACATACATCACTGTAATGTGACCATAGCGCATGGATCAAGGTGCCAGCGGATAGGCATTTCGAAGAGGGGCTAGCTTAGGGTCCTTTCGACACCCATGTGACCTGATGCCAGTAGTTTAGGGGCTCGACGGAAAGGGTAGGTTGTTGGACCAACCCTTAGTCATGTGGTACTCGATAAGACCACACACCCATTTCTTAAAGGCTAGGTTTGCGGTGGCAGGCGTTAAGGCCTAGCTCATGGCCTTATGTGGCCATATGACCTGAATTTTCAGTCTTAAGGGGTTATTGGATAATTTAATCGTCCAGCAAAATGCACCAGTGGAGAGTGGATTTTTTGCCTTGTTAGTGAAAAATATGATGGATTTGTAGGAAAATTAGACTTTTGGTCTAATTTGTAGGAAAATTAGACTGTTGGTCTGATAAGTAGGACAATTAACAGTAAAACTCATAGGGGAGAGCTTATAGAGCCATATCTTTTTGAGTTTTTGACCAAATTGAGCTCATGAAGATTCT
This sequence comes from Pinus taeda, assembly GCA_000404065.3. Taxonomy (NCBI): domain Eukaryota; kingdom Viridiplantae; phylum Streptophyta; class Pinopsida; order Pinales; family Pinaceae; genus Pinus; species Pinus taeda. The sequence continues at coordinate 61,737 of APFE031330818.1, read as the reverse complement.
ACCTAGGGGTTTTTAGATATTTTGGATCCAATAATGACCTCTAATTTATGATTTGAGCACATCTAAGGAATATTTTGTAGGTTTAAGACCAAGGGTGTATGGATCAATTAGGTTTTTTGAAGCAGTTCTAGAAGGTGTTTGAGGATGGAGAAGGCCTTGTAGGGGTTTTCTCACCTTCATAAGTATACTGCAACAACTATTAATTACAATGTTCAGCTCAGGTTTAATTTTCTCATTATTTCATGTTGAGGGAAGTTTTTTTTATTCTCTTCAATGTGGAGTTGAAGTGCTCATATGATCATGTAAGCTCATTTTAGTTGGAGTATAGGATCTTTGTAGGAGATGCCTTGTATTGTTGTTTTATGTGAGAGTTCTTTGCATGAGAACATGACCTTGTAGGGGTAATAGACACATGTTTTCATCAACAAAATTTTATGTACTCCTTTTTACACTGAATATATGGAGCGGTCTAGGTATGTTGGGAAACCCAAAGATGTAGCCCAGGGGGGGTGAACTCCGTCAAAAAATCTTTTGTTATGCTCTTCATGATGCATGTATGAGTTATGTGATATGATTTTGCTTATGTTAAGTTTAGATGTGAATACTAACTCATGACTTGAAGAGAACTTTTGGTAAAACCTATTTTTGTGTTAAGACCCATTACTACCTCGCAAAGCATCAGAACAATGCTTGTTTATTTGTTTGTTTGATTATGGAGAAGAGGAAAAAGTCACCTCCTCCATTTTCAGATCACATATGGGACAAGTTGGATGAGAACCACAAATACCCTTAAAGTAGCAAGCCTAACCATTATGTTGTAGGTTCCGAATTAGACCTTGGCACTAGGATAGGCTCAACGAGATTGACCAGAGGTTGGTGTAACAACCCTAGTGAAAATTCCATGTAATAAAAGTTAATAAAGGAAAAAATAATAACCACGGTTGGTGAGACACTTATTCCAAGATGAATGTTGGGCAAGACATCCTAGTGTGGGTGTTAAATTGGTTATTAATGGCTAAGGAAATTGGCAAAGACAATGGCTAAGGCTTTGGAAAGGAAAAATGACATTTTTGGCACATTAATTTATGAAAATAATGGAAATTAGGAGAAAATGGAGGTGAAAGGTCACAGGTTGCATGTGAGGAGGAAATAAAAGGAAAATAATAGAAAATGAAGAAAATAGAGGCCTCATTCATAAAAAGGCTTATGAGGATCAGTTGGTAACATTTTGTCAATTCAGTTTTGGAGCTCTCTCATATTCTTGGAGACTTAGAATTTTCTTGGAGCACTCTTGGAGGGCATGGCATACTTGGATTATTGGAGCAAGAAGGCAAAGGAGGACCAGGAAAGTGCAAGAGGACATCGGGGTTAGCAGCTACAACGAAATTTTCTTGCAGGTACCGAGTTACATCTATGTTTTCCTCACTAGTTTTGGCATGCATGGCACATGCATGTGGTTTGTTGGTTGGGATCTGCTATTGGCATGGAGGATGGCCAAGATTGACAGTGGATTGCCTAGCCTTTACATTTCCTAGATAGACATAGAGATTGTGGGTTCATTTTCATTTTTTTGTTTCGGTTGGTTGTCATGTTTCCTTAACTTGGGTTGAGTTACTAATTCCTAGAGCCTTGGTTGGACAAATGTTTTGGAGCCCTCTAACATCTTGGGTTGAGTTACTAGTCCCGTAGCCTTGGTTTGACAAACACTCTGGAGCCCTTGGTGGGTTAAGTTACTAGTCCTAGAGCCTTGATTGGACAAACGCTCTGGAGCTCGACGACGACTATGGGTTGAGTTACAGTCCAAGATCCTTGGTTGGAACAAAACACTCTGGAGCCCTGGGTGGTTGGGATAGAGACCAATTTGATGATGGTTTTGTGATTTTCGACCGTGAGGTGGAATAACCGTGTGATGGGTTGAGGTGTATGGCCTCTGGAAGCCCTGGATGGTTTTTATTGATGTGTTCTATGAGATCCCACATTCATGCTTGGAATATGGAACATGGGTGAATGGATGAAAAGAGATTTGGCTCAACCATTCTACAATCGAGTGGAATGTGGATGTCCCATCTCGAGTTTGGATTTTGCATCATCAATATGAGGTTATTTCTCCTTGTATTTCTATGGGTATTATATGTGGTTGATATGGCTCTAATTTCATTGATATTTCTACTGCTATTATGTTGGTTATATATGTGTTTTATGATAGTAGCTATGTAAGGCTCTCATCATGTTTTTACTTGTAAATGAATTATCAATGTATCTATGACCTAATGGATGAAATGGTAATTAATATGTTGAGGCATCAATATCTCTTAGCGATTCTCAACTAAGTATGAGACCCCTATTCTTAGATCTATTATTTACACCTATAGATTACATATTCGTGATATGTTTGACGAAATGCTTATCATGGTTAGTGGGGGTCCAATCAAGGCCTTATTCAAATAATTACTTTTGCACTATTATTTCCATGTTATCTTACTGTTTTGAAGATGTCATTATATTCTAGGCAGTGACCTGGGCTCTAGGCCTAAAAACATGGCTCAAATCCTAGGGATCTTGGCACAACACTGAAAGAAAGAGTCACTGGACGCTGGCTTGTAGGCTTGTGAGAGCGTCCAGAGGTCCTTGGACGCTGGCATGCCCATAGCATGAAAGCGTCTAGAGGGCAAGTGGTCCAAAAGCTCAGTGGGACCCAGGAGCTGGTTGGTAGAAAGGTTGGATTGGTTCCTGAGGGTCCTAATGTTGATGTTGAATCTCTATATGGTGTGTTTCTTTTGTTTCCACTTCCTTAACATGACTTAGGAGGTCGAATCATATGATAGTGGCCTCCCATCGCATGTTTACCCTAATTGCTTGGTTGCTTGGGTAGATGTGGTAGGAGGGTGTTATAGAGTGATATCAGAGCATGGTTCACCCCTCGGACTGGATGGGTTGTGTGTTGGTCATGCATGCATGTCAGTTGCACGTGTGTCTCTTACACTTGCATTCCATGTGATTGTTGCATTTGCATAATGTTGATCATGGTTGTAGTGATGTCACCATGTGGAAGTTGATGTTGTTAATGTGGGATGCATCATCATGAGTGTATGACTGGTTACATATTGTTATATGTCACTTACATGCATCATTCTTGTATGCTTGGTTACATTATTGTATGTTTGGTTGCACTCTTGTATGCTTGGTTACATGTATCATTCTTGTAGTTTTGGTTACAAGTATTGTTTGTTTATGCTTGATTACATGTGTTTATGCATTTGTATGGTTGGTTACACCTTGCTTATGCATGTTAATGTTTGCATGTGGTCAAGTGTGCAATGATGTAATGGCTGTTGTCTTGCATGAAGTTGTGGTGTGTGTTGTTGTTAAGGTCATGCATTGATAACTGGACCCTAGCTAGAATTATGGTTGCATGGTTATATGCTTACGTGTTATGTTTCTATATGCTATCATGATTATGTTATACATGTATAATGCTAATTTGTTGATCTTGCAGACAAGGTATCCTCTCTGAGCTATACTAAGGTACATTGGTTTATTGTGATTTAGTTTCGCTAACATAATATACCTTGTAGGAAGAAATATCAAATGGCTAGAAAGATGGTAGACTACAAAGACTGTCCCTGTGAATCAAATGAGTAGTATGGTGTTGGGAACTCTTCCGATTCAGTAGATACGCTGAGAATCCTAAAGGAAGAAATAAGGAGTTTTAAGGTAGATAATGATAGAATCATGCAGCGACAGGAGAAACAAGCAGAGGTGAATGTATTGATACTTCAGAGTTTGTCAGATTTGTCGTGACAGGGACCATGTCGGATCAGCTATGAGTAGGAGGACAGAACTAATGGGGCATATGGTAGTAGGCTGCATGGTGGTCATGGGTGAGATAGAGATGACACGATTAGAGATAGCAGATTGTTGGATACTCTAGAGAAGAGAAGGGATAAACACATGTATTATTCTAGTTCTAATTAAGATAGGCACTATGATTGTCATCTTTGAGTTTAAGAAAGCAAGGCCACCTACTTTTGATGGAGAGATGAAGAAACCACAAGATGCAGAGGCATGGTTTCTTGGCATGAGGAAGTTCTTTAGATTACATGCTTATTCAGATAACATGAAAACTAGAGTAGCTACATTCAGTTTGAAAGGTAAAGCAAACATTTGGTGGGAAGACATGAAGAAGGTCAGGTGTATTCAAGAGGAAAAATTGAGTTGGAGTGAGTTTGAGTGGCTATTCAAGAAGAAGTATTTGTTGGAGAGATACTTTGATGATAGGGAAAAATAATTCTATGAGCTAAAGATGGGATCTATGATAGATGAGGAGTATCTTGGAGTTACCGATGTATTTTCTTTATCTCACGAAGGAGAAGGCCAAGATTCAGAGGTTCATTAGTGGATTACAGGTTGCATTCAAAGACAAGATTAAGTTTGATGAGCCTAAATCATTGGAAGAGACCATTTGAAAGCTAAGGAATTTCTATGAACAATCAAAGTACAAATTTGAGACTAAGCCAGATTGGAAAGGTATTGCAAGAAACAAAGGAAAATGGGACAAGAAAGGAGCAATACCTTAGGGTATAGATCATAAATAGAATGTTGTGCCATCTAAGAAGTTGAATGCATCAGATAGAGGATTGGGACATTGATCTAAGGAGAAGAATAAGGATCCTATGCGGCGTTGGAATTTTGGAAGGGATCATCATAGGAGATATTGTCCACAGTATTAGTGTGGTAGGCCTCAGATATATAGTGCACAAGATGCACAGACTGTTGGGGATGTTGGTCAGAGTGTTCCTCTTATTTATGTAGCATTGGATAAAAAATAGGCAGACCATTAGGCATCTATCATTGAGATGGAAGATAAGCTTTGTGATCAAGTTATTTCTATTTTGATTGACCCTAGATCTAATTATAGCTATGTTAGTCTTGACTTGGTGGATAAGTGTGGTTTGAGTAAGGAATTACATGCAGAATCTTGGTTAGTGCAGTTGGTTATAGGTACAAAGAAGTGAGTTCACCATTGGGTAAGAGCTTATGCATTTGATTTGAATGGTATTCCTACTGCAACACATTTGAATGTATTACCATTGGGATCATACAATATGTTGTTGGGAATGGATTGGTTGTACCTTCACAAAACCAAGGTAGATTGTTATGACAAAGCAATTGAGTGTGTGGATGACAAAGGGGAACCAAGAATCTTACAAGAAAAGAAGAAAGTCACATTAGTTAGGATGGTAACAACTATCCAAGAAAATCGTAGTCACATGAAAGGGTGTGTGTTATTTGCAGTGCACATTTATAGTGACAAGGGTAAGGATGTTAAGGATGCATATGTGTTGAGAAAGTAACCAATTTTACAGCAGTTCAAGGATGTATTTCCTGAGGACATTAGAGAGTTTCCACCTTATAGAGTTGGTGCCAGGGGAAACTCCAACATCAAAAGCACCTTACATGATGATCACACATGAGTTCTATGAGTTGAAGCTACAATTAAAGGAAATTTTGGATAAGGGATACATTAGACAAAGTGTATCATCATGGGGTACACCGATATTGTTTGTAAAGAAGAAAGATGGAACTCTCAGATTATGCATTGACTATAGGCAGTTGATAAAAGTGACCATCAAGAACAAGTATCTGTTGCTGAGGATTGATGACTTGTTAGATCAGTTGAAGGGAGAAGTAGTGTTCTCGAAGATTGATTTGAGACATGGATAACATCATGTACACATCAAAGAGGAGGACATTTACAAGACATCTTTCCGGACCAGGTATGAGCATTATGATTTTGTTGTAGTTCCATTTGGCTTAACTAATGCTTCAACTACATTTATGTGCTTGATGAATAGTGTGTTGCGTTCCTATTTGGATAAGTTTTTTATTGTGTTCATTGATGGTATATTGGTATATTCTAAAAATGCGAAAGAGCATGCCGATAATTTAGCAGTAGTGTTGAGATTATTGAGAGAGCATTAGTTGTATGGTAAGCTCAGTAAGTGTAGTTTCTTTCAAACTGAGGTACACTACTTGGGGCATGTTGTCTCCAAGGAGGGAATTGCAGTAGATCTAGAAAAGATAAGGGCCATCATGGAGTGGGTAGCTCCTAAGAATGTGGATGAGGTGACATCTTTCATGGGGTTGGCAGGATATTATAGGAGGTTCATCAGGAACTTTTCACAGATTGCTTATCCTATCACGTCATTACAGAGGAAAGGTAAGAAGTTTGAATGGACAGAGGAGTGTGAGGCTAGTTTTGAGCATCTCAAGCAATTGTTGACACATTCACCAATGCTAAATATTGTAGATCTAGACAAAGAGTTTGTAGTATGCATAGATGCTTGCAAGAAAGGACTTGTGGAGTATTTATGCAGGATGGATAGGTGCTATGCTATGAGTCACGAAAATTGAATGAGCACGAGTAGAACTATCCCACGCATGATCCTGAGCTGGTAGTAATCATACATGCGTTGAAGATGCAGAGACACTATCTTCTGGGAAGGAGGTTTACATTGATGAGTGATCACAGTGGTTTGCGGTATCTATTTGACCAACCAAATCTTAATGGTAGGCAGGTTCGATGGTTGGCGACAATCAGTGAGTTGTATTTCGAGATGAGATATATCAAAGGGAAAGAGAACAGGGTAGTAGATGATCTTAGCAGGTGGATAGAGGTAAATCATTTAGTAGTTATGAACTCCTATGGGACAGACTTAAGGGATAGGATCTTGCAGGCAGGCCAACAAGATGTCAGATATATGGAGATTATGCACAGGTGGTAGCAAAGTATAGGCACAGGTATAGGTTATAGTATAGGTCTAGGTATAGGTGAAAGTATAGGTATAGGTACAGGTAGTGGTACATGTATAGGTACAGGTACAGGTACACATAATGTGGACTATTTCCTTACAACATATGGATTGGTTAGATTTAGTGACTAGATATATGTTTCATACAATAGTGAGCTCAAGAAGGTGATCTTGAGGGAGTTTCATGTGAAACAATATTCGGGTCACCCAGGTTATCACAAGACATTAACAACAGTGAAGAGATTTTATTATTGGCCGAACCTGAAGAGGGATATAACAGAGTTTGTGGCTAGTTTTTTTTATTGTTAGCATGTGAAGGTAGAGTGTAAACATCCAGGTGGACTCCTACAACTGATTACAATTCCAAAATGGAACTATGATGTCATTTCCAAGGAATTCATCACAGGGTTTCCGAGGACAGTGAGACAACATGATTCCACCATGGTTGTTGTGGAAAGGTTGACAAAGGTTGCACACTTTATTCCGATGAAGTCTACATTCTCGGCTAGTGATGTAGCACATGTTTTCATTAGAGATGTGGTAAGATTGGATGTTGTTCCAAAGAAGATTGTGTTTGATAGGGATGCAAAGTTCACTTCCAAGTTTTGGAAGGAGTTATTTGCAGGTTTGGGCACAAAGTTGGCCTTCGGTACAACTTATCATCTGTAAACAGATGGACAGATGGAGATGGTCAACTGGACATTGGAGGACATGTTGAGGATGTATGTGATGCATCAACAATGAAATTGGGAAGACTACCTTCCACTGGTAGAGTTGCTTACAATAATGGATATCAGGAATATTTGAGGATGAGTACGTTGAAGGCATTGTATGGGCGAAGTTGCAATAATCCTATCAGTTGGAGTGATATAATTAACAGGGTGTTGATTGGACCAGACATGTTATCAGACATGGAACATGAAATACAGGTTATAAAGAAGAATCTAAAGGCAACACATGATAGGCAGAAGAGCTATGCATATTGGAACAGGTCGTTCAAGGAGTTCTAGTTGGGGAACAAGTGTACTTGCGCATCAAACCAAAGAAGAGCTCCTTGTGGATTGGATCATCTACCAAGCTGGAGGGCATCCTTATGACATCCCACAATGTAAGAAGCAAACCATTAACAATTTTTTTTTTAAATACAACATATAGTTATATAAAAGTATTTATAAACAAGAAGACAAAATGCAGAAGGATATTCTTTGTTGCTTCTAAGTTTCAAGATTGGGTTAGGTTACTCAGATGTTGAAACCTTTAGAGTTGTTAGGTAGTCATACTTACCTAATTTTTATGCTTTTAATGCACTTAGAAAAAAATTGTCTACTCTCGAGTACTATTGCTGGGAGCATTTTATGCACTATGTTCCTACAATGTTTTGAATAGATTATTTGTCACTTTTCTCAGAAAGCTATTAGTTTCTGGTTCATCGTCTTCAATGAAATTCATCATTTCACATTCCATAGAGCATGCTTTTAAGGCATCATATCACGATTAGGTGAAAGCCTAATGATTATAATGATTAATGAGACTACTGTTAGCTTCTAATATGATTTTCTGGTGCATATAAAATTCTTCTCCACGTCCAGTGCAGCGCCAAGATCTCACTTCCAAAAAAACTTCAAACCTATTTAATATTATGATGTTGAAGAGAGTATACCCACACATACTTCTGATTTTATATATTCTACAATAAAATTGATTAGGGTTTTACAATTTTGGCCATCCATGTTGCCTTATTTTATCAGATCCCTTGCTTATTTGATATACTTTTGATTAGATACAAACACAGTCTTGAGAGTCTCCTCAAGAAAGTTCACATTGGCGAAAATTTCTCTATATTCAGAACTATCTTTCTTCAATTTCCTTTAGTGTTTTGATAATAACATTGATGATGGTTTGTGCATAAGTCTATTATTTAAGATAAGGTCTGAGAGGAACCAACATCCTTTGCTGAAGTAGACCAAAAAAAGTTGTAGAGAATACACATATTGAATTAATCTCCTTGATAAACCTATTTCTGTTCCTTCCTCTACAACCATTTTACTTACCCTTTCATCAATTTTATGTATTTCCTTCTTGTGTTCATTTTCTTCCTACTGCTTAACAATATACCTGGTCCAAAAATCTTCTACTCGAAAAAGATTCTGCCATTTATCCTCCCTCTTTTCCCATGTTCTATAATATGTTACCAAAGTGATACATCTCCAACTGATGATTTCCCATCCTATTAGGATGAATACAACTTCCAAGATAAATGCTATGAATTTTAACTAGAACCTTGCACCGAAAAAACCCTTTATGATTAGACCCTGGACAAGCCATCTGCCCATTGAACATAAAACACAGAGAGTGACTGCCATTGCATCTAACGAAGATAATAATAATTTGGAAATAATGGACTCAGGGTCACATGCACGGGCCACAATCCAAGAATTGAGAACTTGATCTTCTACAACATGACATGAATTCTCAACACCATTTAATTTCTTTACAAGAATTATAGGAATTCTTTGATAGGCAGCAACTCTGATGCTTTTATTGGTCATTTTGTGTAGCTAAAAAGGAGAATAAGCCATAATAAAGATATCGATATTATGATGGCTGAAATGATGAATGAACCCTCAGTAACCTGTTTGGCGTTTGGTCAAATTTTCATTTTGTTCAACTGCTGGCTAAAGAAGGTGTCACTTATGCTAATATTGTGGACAAAGATAAAGAAACACAACATGACATCAAATAGGTAGGGCATATATAGATAGTTAATTCATTATAAACAAATTTGTTGTTGGGTGTGGAGCCTGATTATCTTATGAATTCAAGGGTATTGCTGCATTGGACCCTAGTTTGTAATAGGGTGGAAACGATGCCTATAAAATATTCACTGCAGGGGGGTCCAGGGGGGGGCGACTGCGACCTTTGGGAGACCCCCCCTAGTGGGGGGATTGGGGGTTGCGCCCTCGAAGCTAAGAATAAATGTAAAATTGCCTTGTAAAATGTTGTAATTTTGTAGTCAATCTGGGTTGTTCATTAGGCGGAAATATAACGGTAGAAGTTATGTATAATTTAGGGTTTTTTTCCCTAGAAGGAAACCCCTCACTATATATGAGGGAATTGTATTGTATCTATGTATATCTATATTCTGAGTGAGGAAGAGAGAGTAGATTGACAGCGAAGAGGGAATTGCAATGGATCTGCTGTAGGTTGTATCTCTTCAGTTTGCTGGATAATATAAAAAGGAAGGACTGGCTATTTCTCCATGGACGTAGCCCAAACTAGGTGAACCACGTATATCTGTGTCTCTCTTATTTTATGTGTTTTTTATGTTTATATTTCTGCAATATTTTATGTGTTCCATTGATTTGTAATATATAATTTTCTAACAACTGGTATCAGAGCAGAAGGTCTATTTGGCTGATAAACTCGTAGGAGAGAAGGGTTCCTGGTTTGAGTGGGAGCAATGGTGGAAGATGGTAGGTTTAGGGTCGAAAAATTCAACAACCAAAACTACCAGCTATGGAAGATGCAGATGGAAGATTATTTGCATCAGAGAGATCTTTACCAACCATTGAGAGGAAAGGCAAAGAAGCCGATGAGTATGACAAACATAGAATGGGATATTCTTGACAGAAGGGCACTTGGAAGAATATGGCCATGCCTAGTGGTGTCGGTAGCATTTAATATTTCAAAGGAAACGACAACAGAGGATTTAATGTCAACATTGGCCAAACTATATGAAAAACCCTCAGCCTCAAATAAGGTATTTCTTATGAAGCGTTTATTTAATATGAAAATGTCAGAGGGTGGATCTATTGTTGATCATTTAAATGAATTTAATATAGTTACCAGTCAATTAGGTTCTGTAGGGGTAACTTTTGATGATGAAGTTAGGGCTCTATTATTTCTGTGCTCATTGCTAGAAACTTGGAATGGTTTAGTTATGGCCATTAGTAACTCTGTCTTTCGACCTAGTACTTTAAAGTTTGATGATGTTGTTAGTGCAATCCTTAGCGAGGAAATGCGACGGAAAAGCTCTGGTGAGACATCAAGTAATGCTTTGACTGCAGAGACTAGGGGAAGAAAAATGGAAAGAGCAAAGCGCCGAGGATATTGCAGTAAGTCAAGGAAAGACAGATCCAAGTCCATATCCGGGATAGTGTGCTGGAAATGTAGGAAGAAAGGAAACCTAAAGAAAGAGTGCAAGTCTCGGAAGGGAAAAGAAGGAGACACGCAGCAAGAAAACAATCATGAAGCGAATGTGACAGGTGATGTGTTGCAAGATGCTTTGATTATTTCTTTAGAAAATATTATTGATGCCTGGGTGGTAGATTCAGGGGCTTCATTCCATGCCACACTTGATAGGAAACATTTTCATGATTATGTTCAAGGATATTTTGGACAGGTTCGATTGGGTGATGATAAACCTTGTAAAATCATTGGAATGGGTACAATTTTCATAAAAAAACAGAATGGAAATCAATGGATATTGAAGGAGGTAAGGCATATTCCAGATTTGAAGAAAAATATTTTTTCAACAAGGCAGTTGGGAGGTGAAGGTTGTGTGACTACTTTTATAGATAAAACCTGGAAGGTCACTAAAGGATCTCTCGTAATAGGAAAAGGAGAAAAGGTTGGTACGTTGTATTTATGCAATGGTATTTCTAATTATGTTAATGCTTTAATCTCTACAAGAGAAGATACGACATTGTGGCATCATAGGCTCGGGCACAGGAGTGAGAAGGGGATGCAAATTCTTCACTCAAGAAATTTGTTGCCAGGTTTGAAGCATGTTGATTTAAAATTCTGTGAGAATTGTGTTTATGGAAAACAAAAGAGATTTAGATTCCTTAGAGTTGGGAAAGAAAAGAAGAGTGAAAAATTAGAGCTTGTGCATACAGATGTATGGGGACCTGATAAGGTATCATCTCTTGGTGGCTCTCGTTATTATGTTACTTATATTGATGATGCAACCATAAAAACTTGGATTGATTTTATTCTAAATAAATCTGATGTATTTGATACTTTCAAGAAATGGAAAACTTTGGTTGAAAATGAGACAGGAAAAAGATTGAAGTGTCTTAGATCAGACTATGGACGTGAATATTGCAGCAAAGAGTTTGATAGGTACTATTCAGAGAATGGAATTCGTAGAGAGAATATAGTTCCAAGAGCACCACAA
>APFE031330818.1:4158-15587 GCA_000404065.3 Pinus taeda | reverse complement strand
GAAGGAAGCAGTAATTCCAGAGGATGGAAAACTCTGGAAAGGAGCCATGGTTGATTGAAATGGCATCTTTGCACAAAAATGAGGCTTGGGATCTGGTGGAGTTGCTGGCTAGAAGGAAACCCATTGGCAACAAATGGGTGTTCAAGAAGAAGACAAATGCAAAAGGAAAGGTGGAGAAATACAAAGCTCGGTTAGTAGCAAAAGGTAATTCCCAGGTGTTCGGAATTGATTTTGGTGATATTTTTCTCCTGTCGCCAAGGTAACTTCTATTAGATTACTTTAATTTGTTGCAACTACTTTTGATTTTGAGGTAGAATAGATGGATGTGAAGAAAAAAAATTTTCATGAGGATCTAGAAGAGGAGATCTACATGAAGCAACATGAAGTCTTTACAGTGAAGGGTAAGAAAGAACTGGTATGCAAGTTAAAGAAGTCTCTGTATGGGTTAAAATAGTCACCAAGGATGTGGTATTAGAAATTTGATACATTTATATGGGGACTTGGCTTCACCAGAAGCAAAGAAAATCATTGTATATATTTTAAATTAATTTGTCACTGTGTTATTTATATAGTCTTGTATATGGATGATATGTTGTTGGCTGGAAATGAAAAAGAAATTATCCAAGATTTGAAGACCCATTTGTCCTCCAAATTCGATATGAAAGATCTTGGTGCTGCAAGCTATATTTTGGGAATGGAAATTAAAGGAGACCAGGCAAAGAAGAAGCTCTGGCTAAACCAAAGGAAGTATGTCGAGATAATATTGCAGAGGTTTAATATGCAGGATAGTAAACTGGTGAAGGTTCCTATTCCGATAGGTGTAAAGTTATTTGGTGGAGAGTGTCCCAAGACACAAGAAGAGGAATAGGACATGTCCCGTGTTCCATGTGCAAGTGCAATCGGTAACCTGATGTATGTGATGGTCTGTACTAGACCAGACATTGCACATGCAGTGGGAGTATTGAGCAGGTTTATATCAAAACCAGTGGAGGAACACTGGACAATAGTGAAGCGGGTTTTTAGGTATTTGCGTGGCACTAGTGATTATGTTTTATGATACCAAGGAAGACTAGGATTGGACAGAGTGTTGGATATTCATGGCTTTGTTGATGCAGACTGCGCTGGAGATATAGATCAGAGAAGATCTACAAGTGTGTATGTGTTTAACATATTTGGAGGTGCACTCAGTTTGATGAGTAAGAAACAAGTTGTAGTGGCACTATCAACTACAGAGGCAGAATACATGATAGCAACTCATGCAAACAAGGAAGTAGTTTGGTTGTAGAGATTGTGTTCAAATATGGAGTTAGTATAGGGAGTTATAAGGATAGACTGTGACAGCCAAAGTGCACTTTTCTTGGCAAAGAACCCTGCATATCATTCAAAGAGAAAGCACATTGATGTTCAGTATCACTTTGTGAGGGATATGATAGAAGTAAAAAAGGTGTTGCTAGTAAAGGTGGACACTTTGAAGAATATTGTAGATGCATTGACAAAATCTATGAGCTCTGAGAAGTTCTCTTGGTGTAGAGAAACAATGGGCATTGTAGGGTTGGATAAATGACTAAGATGTCTTGTGGCCCCCTGTGGAAAGAAAACAACAAGTGGGATAATGTTGGGTTGTGTTATATTCTTTCCACGATTAGCCCACGTAGTTAACCGAGGGGTTAGAAGGGGGGCGGAGCCCCCCCTTCATTGCGCTAATTGCGTAGCGGGGGGAGTCATAGGGGGTTTGAGTGGTGCAGGTAACCCCACTTTATGGGGTCTGGGGCAATGCCCTGGAAAATTTTGTTTTTGGACCATATATTAGGTTGGGCGGACCTACTTATGGTTTTGTGCATGATTTTTCACCCATGGTTTTGGATGTGATGGTTTTTGGTCCATGGTTTTGGACGCAATGGTTTACGGTCCATGGTATTGTTGGAAATAATACTTGGGGGGGGGAGGTGAATCAGTATTATCAGGTCAAATATTTCTTTTCTAAAACCAAATTGTATATGCTACTTTAGTTAACTAAACCCGCGTATATACGCAACTATTCAGAAGGAAACCTGTTATCTCAAAATCAAGCTTGATAGGCTGCTGGTCAGGTTGACTCTAAGTAACTATTTCAAACCAAGATTTTGACTAAGGCTTAGCCTCCTTAGCCTGAGAGGGCTCTCTCAAAAGGGTTATTGATTTTGATTAATGATTAGATGGCTAACTCTTATGGTGTAATAACATGAACAAATATAAAGGCTGGATAAACATTACACAAGTTTCCATTGGGCCTATGCAGTCAATCATACTTCAGTAAACAATGACACTGCCTTTACATAGAAGTCAGGACACTTAGCATTTAAATGTTCAGAACACAACTCATATAGAACCACAGTTCATACATGCATACAGGAAGTCAGAGCACAATCAGTGAATTCTGAGTGATTATGCATCCATGCAACTGTAAAAAGACATTAAGGAAAGAACAAAACACACATTCTGAACATGACAAATCCTTCATGAATCCTGAGAAGAAAAGCAGATGATTTATATTACTGAAAATGGTCTTTACATAAGCTAAAACAGTACTTCTGTTATCAAATTTCCAACCCTCATTACATTGCTGTTTCAGCTATATATAGAATCCTTATTCTAACTAATTCGAGCTTCCTCCTCCAGCATCAGGGGAATTTAATAACTCTATCCTTATCTCTAATGACACCTATCAGCTATTTAACTGACTATTAAATACAATAAAGTGCTGACTGGAATTTTAAAGAGTTCTAAATTAACTAAGACTCTAATTCCACTTTCCATGCAATGGTGGCTTCTCCTTGTTCTTTGACACCTGGTCCTCTTTAGATTTGGATGAGTTGGATGTTTAATACGCCATATTGATCTTGAACGCTGAATCCTTAACTGCCCCGTAGTATAGGAGATGTCCCCTGCTTCTCGGCTTCTGTTTTCATCAATTTGCTCAAATATATAACAACAGGTTTCTTAGTCTTTAATAATCCAAGGTATGGAACGCTGCCATGTTTTTGATGTGCTGTAGGCTGTGTTGATGGACAGGTGTCTCTCTTTTAAAATTCCTGCTCATAATATCAAACTGCTTGTCTGCGTTAAAATCATCACCTACAGCAGTTTCGTAGCGCGCTACGAAACTGCTGTATTATTTGAAACAGCTTGCTTTGTCTATTAATTGATAAATATAGGATCAAATGACATTGTGCATAAACTTAATTGATAAAATCAGGCACTCCACTTTACGTTGTTCTTGATTCAGAGAAACACAACCCACAACCAGGATGTAGAATGCCAGTCATGGTTGAAATCCACAGTTGAGATGAGCTGATTACCATAAAATGTGTCGGGTCACTATTAATGTCAAGAAGCATTGTAACCAGACTCTGTAAGTGCAGGAAGTCTTTTCTGCACTATGGCCAGTTGGGCTTTACAATCATCATCAACTGACCGAAGTGACTGAATCATTCTCTGGATCTTCTCTTCTTCCTGGCAGTGTTGAGCTACTCCCAAGTATTCTTGAATTTCATGTGGAAACAACCCTGACAACAAATATGGAAAATGTTGCGAGTGAGATAATTCCATCACACTGAAACAACTACCCAGTAAGGATTCTTGTTCTTTAGTGCCCAATCTGAAGCCTCCAGGAGAGGAAGTAGATTCTGCTCCTCTTCTTGAAAGTGTTCCATACAGTGAGCCTGTAATGTCCTTAGCTTCACAGAAAGCCTAAGTAGTGCTTGACTACGATCTGGGCTACTAGCTTCCAGAACTGTTAATGTTTTCAACCTTTCACGGATGCCATTCATGAGTGGTAAATCTCGTGCAATCATTTGCAACTTCAGTAATACCTCTCTCGGCCCTTTCCAGAGCAGGGAAAATAATTCGCTCTTTCATTTGAGCATGTTCCTGCATCAAATCCACGAGCTGTGCGTAGTTTTTTGCCAACTTTTTTATTTGCATGGATATACTTCCCTTAGCCAGATCTATAACCTTAAACCCTTCTTTCTTGGACACAGCTAATTCATCTGCAGAGCGAACGATCTTCTCCATGTGGCACAAAATGGTCTTATGTTGCAGAACTGTCAATGTCACGAGTGAAGGGGGTGTCCTTTCAGCCAAGGTTTTGGAAATAGAACTCACTAGCAAGTCCATGTCAATTTGAATAGGGCGATAAAAGGGAAAGGCCAGCATTTGTGTGCGATAATTCTGCAGATGAGAATGCACTGGACTGATTTCAATTCCTCTGAAATGCTGCAATGGGACTGCCAGATAAATAAATGGGATAAGATATACATCTGCCATACTAAAAACATTACCAAAGAAATAGGGTCCCCTATTACTGTATTCCATAATTCCCCCATTCAATCTTTTTTCCCAAGTGTAGACTTCCGTTTTTGAGGTCAAAACAGCTACATGATACGCACCATACGCTATTTCCTCAACAAAGGCATTACGAATTTTCCTTTCCACATGAACAGGGAACTTGCCATCAGCCTGGTGGTTTCCCAACTGACCATGAACAGAGCTGCTCATTGTAAATACATGTCCTGAGGTTGTCAGAGCAACTGTAAGGCTGTGTCCAGCAGCTACTTGACATAAATTATGGCTAACAAGGGCATCTACACATGTTGGAATAAGCCTCGGTTCCTTGTTGAGGTGAAGCTACACTTGCTCCTTCCATCAGTATTCTTCTCTCATGATTGCTTAAACTGTACATTAAGACCATTCCACAGAACCAAATGTCTCTGTGCATGAGACTCGTCCAAGTCATGAAGCATCTGCATATCATGGAGCAAAACCTCCGCTCCATACCAATCAGACATATCCGGATGTAAAAGCCATCCATGTTATGAACATGCGGATAGAAACGCCTTGTCTTTTCCAAAGATGGGTGAAAGCGGTGCTCCCTAAAACATATAAACCCATGTCGACCCAAGTCCAAAACACATGGGACAACCTTTACATCACGCTTGCTAGGTGTATAGTTCACAGCTGCCTCATTCTCTGCCACAGTAATTGAGAAAGTTGAGTATGCTACATAACCTCCTGATTTTGAGCCTGCATCCACCACGTCAATTGCTTGCAAGAAGTAACTGCTTTTGCAGAAAAGCACCTTTCGTTATATCCACCGCACTCTTCTTACTTTTCACATTTTCATCTTTCCAAATGATACCAGTGCCGCTGCAGGGTGCATCTAAAAACACCCTCTCAACACTTTTGGCAGCTTTTTGCCATCATAGTTGCGTATTATACTGTTGCTAGTATAGGACCGGACAACGAATTCTGCCCTGCACGGATGACTTGCAGATTCTTAAGGTTCCCAATTATAAGAGGAATCTGACCAGTAAGATTATTGGTGTAAATAACAAGCTCCACAAGAGATGTCAGGTTACCAAGCTCTGCTGGCAGACTTCCATAAATGGTATTATCATAAAGGTAAAGCTGGGTCAGTGATGATAAATTTCCGAGTTCAGGGGGTATTCTAGAGTTAAAATCATTGTTACTCAGATCAAGAATCTCCAACTTTGTGCACAGGCCAAGCTCAGGAGGGATTTCCCCTGATAGCTTATTCTTGGAGACATTGAATACCTTCAAGGAAACCAACTTGGAAATGTGCGAAGATTCCTTAACAAACCTTGTAACGCTGTGATTTTTCATTTTTCAAACGATGAGCCTCATCAATAATCACCATTTCCCATTGCACCTCAAACAAGCTCACACCATGAGTTTTGAAATGTATCAAAACTCGAAAGAACTAATTCAACACCACTAGTTTCTAATTTCCCTAGAACATGTTCTCTGTTTGCACCATGATAAATAGCAACATTGAATGTTCCCCATTCATGAAACTCATTTTCCCAATTACGAAGAACAGATGTAGGACAAACAATCAATATTATTTTTCTATTCTCTATATGCTTCCGGTTTGTCTTCCCTGTAGACAATACAGCAACAATATCATCAGATTCTGTATCTTTTTCGAGCACGGCAGCAACAAATGCAATTGTTTGAATAGTTTTCCCGAGTCCCTTGCTATGTGATTTTGTCAGTGATAACAAAACCCACGTATACAAAGCAAACTTTTAATTTACTTTAGCTTTTTGATGATGATTGTTAATATGTGATGCATAATCAAATAACCAGTAACCAGAGACAGTAAAACAGAGCAGAAGGACAATCACGCACATGAACATAAGATATAAGGTGGAAACCCAATGTGGGTGAAAACCACCTGCTGCAATTCGTCTCTATCTTTCTTTAATTAGAAACTTATGTTTGCAATATACTGGTGCAGTCCTTTACCAGTATGCAGGCTACAACCTGCAGAGAGCTACAACTCTCTCTCGTTTTCTAGCTTCTCCTAGCAGGGAGCTACAACCCCCTTTAGTTCTTACACTAGCCAAGATACTAGTACGTAGGTGCTGGCCTACAGAAGGCTACAACCTTCTCTTTCTTCCAGGGACCACGTTTCATAAATTTTCAGACTGGATCCATGATCATTTAATCAATCATCAAGAATTTCGTCATCAACCAAACTCCTTTTCACCAATTGTGACAGCTGTACCCAAATCACAGTACCAGAAACCATACACCAGAAAACTGAAACCAGAACACAATAGTAATAAACAGAAGTAGCAAGATCCCAATTCAAAATATATATGCTACTTTAACAGCCTGAAACCTGCGTGCATACGCTTCTGCGTATGGAACAACCTGCATATACGCTTCTTTACTTCTCTTAACCTGCGTGTATATGCGGTTTCGCTTCACTGAACCTGCGTACAGATCTATAAAGGATAATTCACACTTTCAGATATTCAATCACTAAATAACCCAGATTATCAGACTTATAGATCAAGTAAGCGCCACATGTAGCAGACCAAAATCATACAAAGATACTATCATTCAAGCTTAAAGATTGTGACCCATGAATAGATCTTATCCTTCTTTTGTACTAAGGTTCCTCCTTCATTTAGATCCATATCTACATCACAACCCAATTACCAATATACCGGCTCTAGCACTTTATCAGATATTCAATAATAATGCAGATGATTCTTTGCCACATGATCTCCTTCCTCTTTTATAGTCTTAGGCCTTCCTCAATACCATGGTCCAAAACCATAACATTTCAATACCATGAACCCAAAACTATGGATCAACACATCTGACGAGACGTCATGGTCCAAAACATAGGATCAAATCCCAAGGACTAACTAACATGGACCAAAAGTATGATCCCCAACATATACGCGCTTTTTCAACGTATAACCCGCGTATATACGCGTCTTTGTTTAGATGAACCTGCGTATATGTCTTTTTCTTCTCTTTGAGTGCCTAAACTGAGATCTGTTACCAAAGAGAGTTGCCATCAAGGACAACACCTGTGCCATAATGCAAACAATCTCCCCCTTTGGACTTGATGGCAACACCAAGATCTCTCCCCCTTTGTCATCAAGGGCAAAGGGTTGTGCTCCCCCTGAGCAAATGCCGAGATCTCTGTTTTGCTGAGCTGGCCATGCTCCCCCTGACTGAAGGCAAGATCTGCAAAAAAAATGTTCTTCAAGAAGAACCAAGACTTATACATCATACAAGACCTTCCTATCACCAAAAGACTCACTAGATACATTCATCGGCCAACCAAGTGGGGATCATCTACCCAACCAAGTGGGAATACATCAGAAATTTACATATGATGACAAAATACATTACATCTTCATCCCAAGCATAGTGGGGAAACCAATATAGGCCGTTACATGACCTTGACACCATATAAGAAAGAGATACATGACATAGAGACGAAATATATGACTTATGAAAGTCACCAACAACTGATAGCAGCAGCAACTGTCAATCACCATTCAGATCAGCAACCAAGAATTCCTTCTGTTCTCCCTCTACCTCTGTTCCACCTGAAATCAACAACATCTATGAACCAGAATCAAAAGCTTCTAAGATAATGCCAACAATGCATTATTAGAAGATTATCTGCTCCTCCTGAACCTGTGCCAGATGGTCTCTGTCAGACCCACATCAAAATGTCTTCAACCAGAGCCTGCTACTTCTGATATCCATCAAGCCTCCATATACGCGACTTTCTCGCACAAACCAGCGTATGTACGTGGATCCTCCTCATCCAACACACGTACACCCATTTTTCTCTGAAACAGACAAGATTTAATAACAAGATGATACATCAACTACTCCCAACTTCTATCTGAGATATTCAAAAGTTTCCCTGGGCAGTGGTTTGGTGAGAATATCAGCTACTTGTTCCTTAGAAGGAACATACTCCAAGTTAACCTTTTGTTCGAACACTTGTTCCCAGAGAAAGTGATACTTGATCGGTATGTGCTTGGTCTTTGAATGAATGACTGGGTTCTTTGAAATGTTGATTGCACTTGTATTATCACATAAGATGGAGATAGGTGGTGTACAAGTGATTTGAAAATCCTGCAAAGTCTGCATCATCCATAGAATTTGGGTGCAACAAGATGCAACAGCCACATATTCTGCTTTAGCTGTAGATAAAGCAATCGAAATCTGTTTCTTGCTAAACCAAGATACTAATCTGGAACCCATAAAGAATGCACCACCACTTGTACTCTTCCTGTCATCCACACTTTCAGCCCAATCTGCATTTGTATAAGCATGAAGTGTGAGATCTGTATCTCTAGAATACCATAAGCCATAGTTTTGAGTTCCTTGAAGATATTTGAAAATTCTCTTCACTGCCTGAAGATGAGTTTCCTTTGGATTTGCCTGAAATCTTCCAACTATTCCTACTGCATGCATGATGTCTGGTAGGGTACCTGTCAAATAAAGTAGACTTCCAATCATAGACCTGTAGGTTGGTTGATGCAATGCTGCTGATTCATCATTTGCACTGAGGCTGCATCCTGTGACCATGGGGGTACATACTGGTTTTGCATCTTCCATGACATATTTCTTCAATATCTGCTTAAGATACTTGGTTTGGGAGAAGAAGATCCCGCCTTCATTTTGTTGGATTTGCAATCCAAGAAAGTATGTCAGTTCTCCAAGCAAAGACATTTCGAATTCTTTCTGCATCACCAAGGCAAATCTTTGACTCATAGCTTCTTCATTGTTGCCAAAGATAATGTCATCTACATACACAACAAGTATTAGCAATTTGGCATTTTCAATTTTAAAATAAAGATTGCTATCTGCTGATCCTTTTGAAAAACCTTGTTGATGAAGATATTTGTCCAATCAGTAGTACCAAGCCCTTGGATCTTGTTTAAGACCATATAGAGCCTTTTTCAGTCTGCATACAAGATTTGGATCGTTCCCAAGGATGAAACCATCTGGTTGCTCAATGTACACTTCTTCTTCTAAGTCCCCATTCAGAAAGGCAGATTTCACGTCCATTTGAAAAAATTTGAAATTCTGAAAGCTTGAGAGAGCAAGGGACATTCGGATGGCCTCAAGTCTAGCAACAGGAGCAAAAGTTTCTTCAAAGTGTATCCCTTCTTGTTGAGCATATCCTTTACAAACAAGTCTAGCTTTGTTTCTAATAACTTCCCCATTCTCATTTAACTTGTTCTTGAAGATCCATTTTGTCCCTATGACATTCTTATCTTTTGGTCTAGGAACCAACTCCCAAGTGTTGTTCTTTTCAATCTGCTCAAGTTCTTCATTCATTTCCTTGACCGAACATTCATCTTTGCATGCCTCTTTTACATTTTGTGGCTCAGTGGAGGAGAGCAATGCTAAGTAGCTTGAGGCTTCTGCAATTGTTCTTCTAGTTTGTACACCTACTTCCTTCTGCCCCAAAATCTGAGATTCAGGATGATTCTTTTGAACATACCTAGATGGAGTCTTCTCTTCTACCCTTATCTATTCTTCTGGCTCCTCATGGGTTTCTTCTTCATAGGTTTCTTCTTCACCATCAGTCTGATTTTGAGGGTTGTCTTCATCCTCTTCGATATTTTCATGATTTACTTGTCTAGGGATGTATCCTTTTTCATCAACCACTACATCAATGTTATCAACAATTCTTCCAAGTCATTTGTTATAACACTTATATGCTTTGCTATAGGGAGAATATCCAAGGAGAATTCCTTCATCTGCTCTAGGTTCAAGTTTTCCAAGATGTTCATTAGTGTTCTTGATATAGCATTTGCTCCCAAAAATTTTGAAGTGTTTTACCGAAGGAGTCTTACCATACCAGAGCTCATGCAGAGTTTGAGTGCTATTTACTCGGACATTTGTTTTGTTGAGAATAACCACCGCAGCACATGCAGCTTCACCCCAGAAGGTTGCAGGAGTTCCAGACTCATCAAGCATAGCACGAGCCATTTGTTGGATTGTTCTGTTCATCCTTTCCGCTACTCCATTTTGCTGAGGAGTCCTGGCTGTAGAGAATTCCCTTCTTATTCCATGCTCTTCACAAAAATCGAAAAATTCATTTGAGGTAAACTCCCCACCTCTGTCGAACCTGAGGCACTTAATTTTGTAATCTAATTCATTTTCAACCAAGGCTTTGAAGGATTGGAATTTTTCGAATGCTTCGTCTGTGTGCTTCATAAGTCCTAACCAAACCATCCCGGAGAAGTCATTGATGAATAATATAAGGTATTCTTCTCCTCGAGGTGACCTTTTCCTGAATGGACCACATACATCTGTATGAACTAGCTCAAGAGGCTTGCTAGATGATCCTTCCTTCTCAGGGAAGTTAGTTATGGTTTGCTTCCAAAACTGACATGATTTGCATATGGTGTTGTCTGGAATTTTGATGTTTGGAAGACCACGAACTGCCTGATACTTGCATGCTTTCCTTATTTGTGAAAAGCTTATATGCCCCAACCTCCGGTGCCATAAACAGTGTTCATTATTCTTGCTCAAATAACATTGTTGTTCTCCTTCTTCAAATATGTATAGATTATTTGGAGTTCTTTTGCCTTTGATAATTGTTTCTCCTATATCAAGATCACGAACACTACACCCATCTGATCGAAATATCACCTCGGTTCCATTATCGCACATCTGACTGACACTCAATATATTATGCTTTAAGCCATCAACATATAAAACATATAAAACATTTCCAACTTTGACATCCTCTTTCAACTGAGCAATGCCTTTTCCTTTTATGGCTGCTGGAGTATCATTTCCAAAAGAAACTTTCTTTCCCTTTTCTAAATCAGCATATGATTCAAGTTTTTCTTTATCACTTGTCATATGCTTCGAACATCCGTTGTCGATGTACCATTGATTTTCCTGTCCTTCCGCATATAAAGCTATCCCACATCTTTCTGGTTGCGGTTCCTTCATTCTCCATGTTTTTGCACTTGAGGTTTGTTCCTTCTGAGTTGTCTTCCAAAACTTGCTCCTGCATTCAAAATCTTCATGACCAAAATTATTACAAATAGAACATTCAATTTCACTTTCAAGGGCGGAGA
>APFE031330803.1:253110-297537 GCA_000404065.3 Pinus taeda | reverse complement strand
GAGTTCGTTGAGATGGTAAAGGACTATGATCTTAATGAGGGAATGATGAAATAGGCTATTCATTTGATCTTTGTACTCCCTCTTTTGGGCAATGCAGGCCATCTTCTCAACACTCCGGAAAAGATAGTAGGGTATATTGAGCATTTTTACCCTAGTGAAATGCATTAAGAGCAAGATATGATAAGAATAGACCCTAGAGAATCTACCTTCACATGAAAAATATTTCATTATAATCCTCATCATTGGGGCATATCTGTTAAGGAGGTGTGAAAGAGGAAAATAGCCCCTTCTTTGATTTCTATACCTTGGTTTCATGGAAGGCTCATAATAATGCCTCTCCAAATCACCTTGCTTAAACCATTTTTCCCCAACATTTGGAATCCCAGTGGCCGCTGATATAATGGTAATACACAAAGTGAAATTTATACCTGCAAGGGTGACTTAGTTGTCTTCGAGTTTAGAAATGAAGAGCCTAGTCAACTCAGGATGATGTTGGACTGCTTTCCCTTGCTCACAGAAATCATAACATCTTAGCTATTTGAACGATGCCACAATCATAGGGGATGCTAAGAGTTCCTTGAGATCTGTGGGCTCAAACCTGTGTATCTGGCCTCCTTTGTGTGGCCTCCTCTGTTCCCTGTCTTCTTCTCTATCTGTTTCCTCTTCCTCACTATGTGGTCTGTATTCCTCCTCTGCCATGTTGTTTTAGTATCAAACCCTAGGGAGGTGTAAGGTAGGGGGAATGTAGTTTTTTTAGGGAATAGTAAATGGGGAAGGGTAAATATGAAGATGATCGGGTGAAGGGATATGTTTATTAGAGAGGGGTATAGGGTAGTAGTATGATAGTTTGGGGATGGGGAAATTTGTTTGCAATATAGGGGTTTGGGAGCCTAGGTAGTGTTGTATCACTTAGGACTTAGGGTTTTGGGACAAAGGGTTAGAGGGTATCTGGGATATAAAGATTTAGGGAAAGGGAAGGAGGGTGGAGGGAAGTGTGCAAAAGGGAATGATAGTGGAAGGTAGTTTTTGGGGGAAATCTAGGGTTTAGATCAAGATGTAACAATTAAACCAAATCTTCAATAAACCTTTCAAACACTTGGGAATTGACTTGAGGAGGAGGAAAAGGACATCCCTTAGTAGCTACTTACTTGATTTGAGGTTGAAAGTGCTTTGGAGGAGCTGAAGAGGTGACTGGAGCGTTGCTGGACAAACGTGCAATGCCAATACAGAGTGCGCAGTGCCTCAACCAAACGCGCAACACCTTAAGGGAATGCGCAACGCCTTAAGGAAACACACATCGCCAGGTAAATGCACAGCGCTAGAAAAGAATGCGCAACGCCAAAAAGAAATGCGCAACACCTACCCTGTTTCTGCTGATTTTGCCCAGAATTGTGAAAAAACTCTCTTGGGGTTTGCTCAATGAGTGCTAGGAGGCAAATGGAGGTGAATTTGAAGGCAAGAAGTCCTTTATAGGCGAGTGAGTTTGATCTTTTGCTTTTCAAACCCACTTTCTAATGTTTCATTTGACCCCTTTTTGACCTCTTTGCTAATTTGCTTTCTGACTTTTTCTTTGCAGGTGGATGATGCTGAAGCTTTGGCAATCTTCACTTTTGACTTTTGTTTGGATGATATTGGCAATGGAGTTTGAGTAAATAGCTAAGAATAGTGACTTATTACATATGATAAAATTAAATTACATAAATAAATAAAAATTATTACATCTGTCTTTTGAAATAAAAAATTACAAACTGGAATGAATTTCTTGCTTAAAATCAAATTTGGAACTTTAGCAACCATGGTTACATGCTTATAAACCCTTATTTAACTGAAAAGGGGGTATTATTTGCTTCACTCTCATACTTTGCTGGTCTTATGCAGTGAAATGGTGTTTTATTGGACCTTGGAAAATAAAACCTAGTGACCTAATGGAACCTTGAATGATTGGAATTCAGGTGGACTTGACTGACACAAAACATGATGAAATGAGCTTTTATAGTCAATGTATGCTCAACAAGACACATGAAAGTGGGCCAACAAATATAAATTTTTGAAAGGGGATGAGGTTTCAACTTGGGCTACCATCAGTGAGTAAACTTTTTACATGATGACCTAGGTGGAATGATAAAAATTTCAACATGGGACACTAATATGATATAAAAGAGGAGTTTTGATCATTGAGGGCAGTATGCAAATACTGACTCTAACATCGGTCTTATTTGGGGATGGCAGCTCCTTGGAGGTGCCAAGAACACCATAGACCAAGTGCCTAACCATATGGGCCAATACGGTCAAAAACTCAAATTGGAATGCATGAGTAAATGCTGACAACTCAAATAACTCAAACTGACTCAAAGCTGACTCAAAACTGACTTATATGACTAAGGACTGAATACTAAAAATGGCAGAAAACCAGTGAAGCTCCATGGCCTTCACTTCGAGCTTCGAACTCCAATGATCTTTGCTTCACACTTGCAAAAAAATTAAAATGTATGTAGAATTAATCCAAGACAATTCAGAAAAGATAATGTTTCAGGAGCCTACCATTCACTGGTCCTCCTAAACATGGTTCTCCATTCATCTCATCCAACAAGAAAGCATTTTGTCCTCAGAAAGCTGAAATCTGGTAAGGGCCTTTCCATAGGTTTTCAAATTTACCATGCTTACCCTTGTCTTCGTTTTTGGCATCCCAATGAAGTACCACATCTCCAATTTTAAAATCATCTTCCTTTGTTTTCCAGTCATAGATCATCTTTATCCTCTCATGAAGCTTAGAGGTGTTCTGAAATACCTCATCACTATACTACCAAGTGTTAAAGTAACTTGCATACCTTGCCCCATCAGATGTCTGATTCTCTTTTGCCCTGATCTAGTTCACTCTTTGACCTAATCCACTCATCCAGTGACTACCCCATTCAAAAAATCAAATCAAACAAACTCTGAGCTACTATATCTAGCCTAAAACCCTAATCCATCCACCCTTCTTGGCTGTGATCCCTTGGAGAGAGCCCTCTTCGACTTCGTAGGGCTAGCTACCAAGTCAAAAGATTGGTCTTTGGTTACCTCAGTTGGACTCTTCCTCATCCTTGGAGATCCGGAGGAGTGATAAC
This sequence comes from Pinus taeda, assembly GCA_000404065.3. Classification (NCBI taxonomy): domain Eukaryota; kingdom Viridiplantae; phylum Streptophyta; class Pinopsida; order Pinales; family Pinaceae; genus Pinus; species Pinus taeda. The sequence continues at coordinate 294,430 of APFE031330803.1, read as the reverse complement.
ACTTGTGAGTTGAAAAATTCTAAGATCCTTTTGGATCTTTTGGGTCTTACCATCCTCAATTCTGTTTCTTGGCATCCGGGGGTTGAGAATGCCCTTGAGAAGAAGGGCAAGCATTCTAGAGATGACCTGGCTAGTGACAGGTCCTACAACAGAAAGTTGTGTTTTCTTAGTCTACTGGTTGTGAAAAGGTTATATTCCAATTGATGAGGATCCGATTAGGCAACCTTAGGTCTATGGGGCAGCCGTTGTTGAAGAATCTAGGGAAATTAGGTTAATAAGATTCTTCTCACGATGATAACTATTTGCGAGGTACTTTTTATTTTCTTGTTAGCACAAACGTCTCTTGTTATTATTAGAGTGTGTTTTCTTACTTCAAATAGTTACTAAAACAAGAGATAGGAACACAAGATGTTGGCTTTTTGCCAGGGCCAAAACCTCTCACTCTTTGAGTGAAAAACCCGCACAAATTCTTCTTATAGAGATTCCAATTGACGAATACGAAGAACATGACCCTTGACTTATTTGGCCACTCCAAGACAAAGACACCAATCCTCTTCTTCTTCATTGCTGAGATCATCATCACTGCTGCAATACTGAGACCATCCCTACTACACCATTGAGATCATCACTGTTGCACCATTGTTGCACCTTCACCGAGATCTTCACCAAAACAACAAGATCTCTATACTGTTATATATATATATATATGAGAGTTGCACCGAGATCTTCATCAAAATCATAACCTTGTAACTACGTCTTCATCAAGATCGTGACCGAGACCATGATTACGACTATGCTGAGATCATTACTGCATCTAGAATGTATGCCGAGATAGAGTGTCACTGTGGGATCACCGAGATCCTCCTCATCACAAATATGGCAAGACTGTGACTGTCTAGAGTGTATGCCAAGAGTGTATCACTATGATATCACCTAGATCCCCCTCATCACAACTATGTCGAGGCTGTGATCACCAAGACTGTGAGGAGTTTGAGGCTTCATCTCTGTGGTACCCATCGAAAAACACAGAGATATCCGCATACCGCACCATGGACAGACTTTTGAAAATACCTCATTATGGCATACAAAATCTTTTTCTGTGACAGTCATCTAAAACTTCAGAATTATACGAGTTCTGCACTTGACTTATGCGAAGATCCTAGCTGGGTATATATAGTAAAATGTCCACATATTAAGCCAATCTGACAATATGAATGGATGTGTCTATTGATGTAAGCCGACATGATCTTCCTTTGTTATTGTTTGGAGGCCGACTTCTTCAAGAGGGATTGTGCTTGTCTTTGGAGGGCTTCGAGACATTTCTATAGACTTGTATACATTAAACATAGGCTCAAGAAGAGCTCTTCATACATGACATTAATTCTAGACTCTAAATGACAAATCCTATTATTCTAAAATCACTTGCTCATGAAACCCTTGAAGCAAGTTTACAATAATAATTTTGTTCTCTTTATTACATCATTTACATCAATCATAATTACATGTCATTACGAAGACCGAACCTAGTTACACTTTCTTCAATAGCCTCCCCCCTTCTTGCACTTGCTCCCGAAGCGTGCCTTGAATGGAAGTGGTCAGGGAGCAGTCCAGGGAGTGCGCTCTCACAAAAAAAACTTTGCTTCTTAGTAGATTTCTTTTCTTTTCTTCGCAATTTTTTTGTCGCTTTATTGTTCAACACCCTTGTAGAAGTATGCAGCAAAGCTAGTGAGAAGAAAAAGGGTTGTAACAACAAATTTTACATGCTCCCGTTGTAAAACGAATTACACTAGTTCATATACTTGTGTAAGAAAGCATCTCTACAAGATTAGTCGATGTGATGAAAATAAGATTGTATGAGTCAAAACTTGTAATCAAGTGCTAGCAAAAGGTAGGAATAGATGTAGAATAATACCCAACTGCAATACAATTCTCTTATACAAATTGAGGGTTGCCTTCTAGGGCAAAAAACCCAAAATTAACATGACTTCTACTGTAAAATCCAAACAGGACTGAAACAAGACCTCTGAATCAGGAAGATAATCAAGCTCCACACCCAACATCATGAGAATTGAGATGTTTGTAACTTGTGAACCTATGGTTGATAAAAATGATAACTACTAGATGATTGATGTTATATGGTTTAATCCATGTTTTTATTCTTTTTATAACAAATTCATCATTCTACATGCTTTTGTTGACATATATGCATCAAAATATATAAAATATGCTCCCAAAAACACTCTCGACTTGGAAGCTTCTGAAAATTGTTGCTCTTGCTCCCGTTCCTGCTCCCATTCCCACTTCCTGCTTCCCACTTTTGCTGCCGCTTCCAAGCAGCCTTGGGCAGCCTTTTGCCGAGATCTATTTCGACAGATGTATGCAAAGATTATAATACCCCTTCCAAGCATGTTTGTATCTATCTTAATAAATCGGTCAAGTGAGTTTCCTAATATATGGTCATATTAGGGAGTCTTACCCAAATTGGAGTGGCAAGCACTGTCATGGATAGAGAGTTGAATTCAGGAAATCATCACTGAAAGGAGAGCTCAAAACAGCCCCAAAATCAGGGTCCTTGATCAAAAACCCTTTGACGATCGTCTTGATTTTTGAAATAAACCACAAAGAAACCCTTCGAACAAAATTTCAGATCTGGATTCTGTATTCGGGGACTAGGTTTGATGCAACCATTCCGGTAGCACAGATGCTGATGGCCAAAGCCCATTAAAGTGGCAGAAATAATGGCATTCCGCTCATAGGCCATGCAGGAAAGATGGGATTGGGAGTCATCCACCTCTAGAGTTGGGATATCTGCTTGTTCTACAATGAAGGCTGGCCCTGATAGATCTTTAGGAGTTGGTTGTGAGAGCCCAGGCTTTCGAGCATCCTTTAAGGATTATGACTGAGAGTCCTTGAGACCTTGATTTGAATGACATTACCCATTTGTTGATTCAAACTGCAGGTACTGAGCTGCTCACAGCCCTTGTTAGTCCCTGCCATAGTCAGAGGAAGCTTGTTTTCATTTTTTAGTCAGTCCTTGCTGTACACAAATAAAAAATAAAACTTTGATTCACATAAGATATTTATTTAACTATTAAATATTTTAAAAGGTTTTTTTTGTTGTTGTTTTTGTTTTGAATTTTTATTGGGTTAAGCCCGTATTTTCATATTGAAAATTAATTAATGTTTTTAAATTTGCAAAACTTTTGGGATTAGTCTCCTGCTGTACAAAAAGGTTTGCAAACCTACCTTGGGTTTGGATTTTTTTTAAAAGCATTTTTTGCATAATTGATTGGGTCAATGGAGAAGTTTCTGTTGTTGAAAACGAAGAAAATTAAATATAAATAAAAATCTTGAAATGTCATTTTGGCATAAGCAAAGTACATTGATTGGCTATGTTATGGGGTGCTTAATTGCTATTTAATGGGCAGGTGTTGGTCTGGGCGGTGGGGTGACCTGAATGCCCCACCTACCATCCATCCCAATCTATGGACTTCATCTCTGCTACCTATGCAAGCCTATAATTTCTCAGGGCATCATTTCTATTGGCCACGTTGATTCCCAAGTGATCCACAGCTCTTGTTATCTGACTTTGCCAAGTATTTGATATGCCAGATGCTATCTACAAAACATCACCAAGAGACTCAGCACACACGAAGTCCTAGGTATTCCCTCTTTTCTACCATTAATAATGAATATTGCAGCTTCAGTACAAATTGTTGTTGGGTTGTGTACTATTCATGGGATGTGGATGAGAGATACTTGTTTTGCCGCAGAGCATCCATGGCTCATCACTCGTGTTGCATAATCCGAATGAATTTGATTGGCATAATGTTTTTTGGGTGTGGTGGACTAAAAAAATTAAAAATAGTATATGATGAATGACTTCCAGGCAACAATGAAATGTGGCTTCTCATGACATGTAAAACAGTCAGTGACGGTGTTCTGTTAATGCACTTCTTGTGTGAAGGTTGCTGGTTTCAGACCCTGCGGATACAAAAAATCCACCCATGTCATGGGTTGGTGTGGGCCAGGCCAGATGCAATGTGCGATCACTGGGTGATCTTGACGGCTTAGATGCCCCTAGGTTGCGTTTTCTTAGCCAAAGGCTAGTCCCTTAAGTCATGAATAAATTAACAAAAAAAACCAATGAAATGTTGTATAATGTTGTAGACCCTCATGCCCAGTTGAAACTGTGACCCAGGTTTCTTCCGCCCAAGACCTTATAGTGGGTGTGCTCAAGTTACTGGCAAAAACAGTACCTCGTGAAAGAACCCTGTTGGTCTTTTGGTTTTGGCTATATGAATCCATTTCCATATGTAATAGGTTTTTGAGTGTAGAATGCGGTCATCTCATACAGAAACCCTTCTAGCAATCAGAGGTGGAGTTTTGTTGTTTTTGAGAAATGGGAGAATTCCCACAGATGGAGGCACCAAGTTCCAATATGCCAAAGTCTCTGTCTGGTTATTTCTGGATTTTATATTTATGCGTGGTATGAACTTGAGGGGCATGAGGGCAAGGCCAAAGGTGAAGACGACAAGAGTGGTTGGAGATGAAGCTCAGGTCTTTCCTGACTGACATGTCATGATGCACCAATTCCTGAATTTATACAGTTTGCAGAGTTCACTCTCAGGTCTCTGCTGTTATTGATTCAAATGGTGTTTTTAAACGTCATTTGTTTGATTGGTCTGCTGTAACAGAAAGATTGGAGAGAATAAAGCATAGTGAGTTCTGTAAAATGTTAAGCCTGTTGTGGATCCTGCTGGACATTCAGGTAGATGCTCAACTCAAAATTAAGTATTTTTTAAAAGTTAAGTTAATAATTGAGAAACAACCAAATCTTGTGACTCACTGAGAACTCTTGTAGACCAAAATCAAGTTGATAACTTTATTTAATCGCAGCACTACTGGAGCACTAGAGGCTTTCTAAACTCAGGCTACAGGAAGTACTATTATTCTGTCTGAGCAACAGTTGGTTGACTGTGCCAAGGCATTTAACAACTTTGATTGCAATGGTGGTCTGCCATCCAAAGAATATTCAAGTATATACAATGGAGGGCTTGACATTGAGGAAGCTGAACCTCACACGGCTAAAAATGTTTGTAAATATGATGCAAACAATATTGGTGCAAAGGTTACTAATAATGTCAACATCAGTTTGGTAATCCTTGTTTTCCATCATCATATTTGCCTTCATCTATAAGAATGTAGCTTTGCTTTACATTTTGTTGGATGCTGCCTATCTTGTCAATATATGCAACTCTTTCAGTTTATACAATGGCAAAGTAAATGGATTTTATGCTGGTCAAGTGATATACAGGGGCAGAAGATGAACTCAAATCTGCTGTGGGTCTAGTTTGCCCTGTCAGTGAGGCTTTCCAAATTATTCAGGAACTCTGATTTTACAAGAAAGGAGTCTTCAGCAGCAGAACTTGTGGCCAAGTTCCGGTAGCACAGGGAAAGTCATCACTAATGACTAAAATATTTTTTGATTAGAAAGAACCATTCTGGACAAAAATGTAGTTCTGGATTTAAATTTATAGAAAACTAAATTTGGTGAAGCTGATTGTCCATTTCTTTTTAATTTAAACATTCAAATTATAGCAAAATTGGCAAAGGATAATTAATTGTGACCATATTGGTTAAGTTTATAATCATTATGAGAAATCTTGGACCTAAATGAAGGATTGGCTAGCCATGAAACTGTAGACTCTCACTGCATCCAAAACTTTCCAACTTTTTGCCTCGTGAGGCGTTCATGAAATGTTGTGAGGCCACTGTATGTGAAAGGACTAATGTGGGTGTGAACTTAATTTGCACTTGCAAGATGTCAACCATGCTATTTTGCTGTTGGTTATGGTGTTAGTGAGGAGGGGACTTAATACTGTATCATCAAGATTCCTGGGTAAGGAGCTGGGGTGATGACGGATACTTCAAGATGGAGAGGGGAAAGAATATGTATGGTGAGTTATTTTATGTTTTCTGTATATATATTGTATTATTTTCTTTATGAATCTGCAACATAGAGGCCTTGAAGAAATGTGATAACATAATTTTGGATTGTGTCTCGGCTCTCTACAGCTCTTGCAACTTTGTGCTTCATACCCTGTTGTTTACTAAAGCCTTGAGTACTAAATATTTACTGGTCAAGGTTTGAAGGCTTCGTCAAGTAGGATGTGCAAATACAAGAAAAGATGGACACTCAAGGCTATGAAGTAATGTGGAACAGAGGCGAAATCCAATCAATGTATGGAAGTTTCAGTCTTTTAGAGCCACGACTGCTTTTGTAAATTTTATATCAAGTCTGTGTAAATGTCAGTGATCATATAATAAAGTTCAACACTGTTGAATGTTTTGACTAAACAACCAACAGTATATCCCAAACAATAAACTGAACTCCAGTTCTTGAAAAAGGTATAATATTGCTCAAGGGCTCAGATGTTTCAGCAACTATGTCTCTATAACAGGTATAAGATGTCTTCTAAATATGTCACAACATTATCACCTGAATGATACATTCTTCTTTAGAACCAATAAACTATTGTTTCAGACCTTGACTTTGTTAATATAACTGTTTCAAATCTAAACTTATATAAACATTTCAAACTCCTATAGTAGGGATATATACCAAAGATGTTTCAATTTTCGAGTCTCGCAGCTGGTGCATATCAGTATGTATCCCACTTTTTTAAAGCCTACTTTTCACTGCCTGACCTTGATGGACAATTCATGTATCAAGGAATTTGCGCATAGATATGTGCAAGAGATATCATTTCTTCTAAAATATATCCTTGCAACTAGCAGACACAACAAGGGAATCAACACGCTGATTTTTGGCTCTAGGGATATATGAGATACAAATATTATCAAAAGAATCTTTGAGTCTCCATACCTCATCTCTGTACGCTTTCAGCCTTGGGTGCTTTGCTTGAAAGGTTCTACTTGCTGAATGATCAAATCAGCATCTCCGAACACTTTTATGCTTCTGATTCCTCTATCTTTAGCTGCGTTAAGGCCCAATATCAGAGCCTCGTACTCTGCTATATTGTTCGTGACTTGGAAAGCCAACTTAAAAGACAGATGTGTGCTTTCTTGTTTGAGATATCACCACCACCCCTGCTCCTGTAGTCTCCCTGGAACATGCTCCATCAAAGAACATCTCCCAAACCAGACTTCCTTGCTCTGGCTCGACCTGAACTCTAGGTTTCTTAAGCTGCATTGAGGCCTTCTGAGACTCTTCCATTTGGAGAATACATGCTCCAAAATCAGTGTCCACAGCATAAATGGGATGATTGGAATGATTCTTCTCATCACTAATGATATATGCCAACTGTGCTTCTCTGTATAATCTCCTGCTTTCTCCTCCAAAAACTGGGACAGTGGCATAAGATAGGTCATTCTACAATGTCCCGCCTAGTCTCTTAATCCATCCTCTCGACAACAACATGCCAAATTTGGGAGGGACATCTGCTACCACAATATCCATCATCATACTCTTCATGGTAATGGCTAAATCTTTAATCAACCCTAGACATTTCACCTTTCTTGAATCAAATGAGAATAAATCATGATACGGTCTGGTGATATCAAAGCCTAACTCTTCCATCACAGCTTTGGGCATCAAATTGTGGCTAGCTCCTGTGTCTAGCAAGCAATTGTGGAGGATTTTGTCATGAATGGTCAAGGAGACAAAAAAAGATGGAGAATTGTCATCAGCAGGTTCGGTCATTGGGCTAAGCACAACTGCAGGCCTATCATCTTGCAAATTGATAGAGTCAGTGGAGGTTTGTATGGCTTTCAGCTTAAGAGCTTCAAGGATAGGCTTTCTAAACACTTCACTCTTTACCAACTCTACCAGAGGCACAGATTTTTCAACTTTTGAACTTCTGATTCAAAGCTGAAAGAGTGAGGTAACTTGTCAGAACTTCTTACCTCTTGAACTGGAGCTTTGAGGATGACTGGATCAGCTGCCAATCTTCTTTGTTTGCTGTTCTGTGACTTTGTTTGGACAGAAGCTCTTTGGGCAGGATTCTCCTTGACATTATTTGCATTTGACCTCAGATTATATCTTTGTTGCTCCTCAGTTTGTAGAACAGCCTCTCTGTCCCACCTTTGACTGTCTTGTTCCTGCAACAAAGATTACTCATACGCAGCCAAGGTAAAAAATGCAGAACAACCTTTATCTTCCATACAATGAATTTCATCCTCATCTTCAATCTGCTCCTCCTCCATGACCATATTTTGAAAAGGAGCTTTAACCTTTTGATTTTCGCTAGCTTCTTGACCCTTCTGAATGATTTGCATTTGCTCATTTGCTCTTCTGAGCAGATTTGGGTTTCTTGGAGCAAATATGTTAGGGAGCCTTGTCTTCCCTGAGTTTTGTTCAACCTTCAGCTTAGATATCTCAGCAGCTAATGACTCTATCATTTTATTCATTTTGTCTAATTTGGGCTCTGAATATGAAGCTAAGGAAGAAGAAGCCTCACCTCTCTGCCTCCTTCTGTCAGAATGACTTCTGAGTTTTTCTGCTGCTATAACATTAGATTCTACTTCTAGTGCGGCATCTTGCATTTCGGCTAAGGTAGCACATCTTCTTTCTCTCAACATCAAACAGAAATTAGAGTCAAAGGCACTGGCATAGGCAAGTTTGGCAGAGGTGGGGGTAGGCTTTACTTCAGCTGGTATCTTACTATACATACGATTGAATCTTTTATTAAAATTAGGCAATGATTCCCCATTTTCCCTCTTTAGGTTGCCAAACTCAGTATGGTAATACAACAAGTTTTTTTTATCTCCCCAGTGCTTCAAAAATGCTTCATCTAAGGCTTCAATATCAGCAATAGATCCAGGGGAAATTCTCTGAACCACTTTCTAGCCTCTCCATCAAGGCTCTGTACAAAAACTCTCATCCACACATCATTTTCCCTTATATCTAAGTTATCAGCATAACTATAGAAAGACTCAAGGTGTTCTTCAACTGTTACTCCCTCTGTACCAGTAAACTTAGGCATGTATTTCTAATATTCTCCTGCAGGCATGGCATTCAAAGGGACAGGCAAGACCAGGGGTCCATACCTAGCAGCTATGATTCTTTCTATCTTCGTAGGTGCTTGTTGGCCTACCATCACTGGGGTATGTGGAAGGATACTGGTATATTGAGTAGTATGGGACAATGCAATGAATGACAGAGATAAAGGGATGTTATGGACTGTATGGGATGCTATCTTTGGACTAAGATCCAAATGGGAACTAAATGAACCAGGAGCTGTATGAATCCCTGAAGGAGTTTTCTCACTAGCAGTACTAGGCTCTATATCTTCAAATTGTATATTCTCAACTATAACCTTCTCTTGCAGAGACATATGATTTCTTAGGCTTTACCTGATCCTGATGCCCCTTTCTGTGATGTTTTTTTCGACTAGACAATATTCTCAGGGTCAGGCATTGGTTCAGCTGGTGATTTCTGAGGATTTCTTCGAGTATGCCTCACAAACTAAGCCAGGACTGTGATGTGGAGTCGCCAAAGGTTGGTCTTCCTCCAGTGGAGTTGCCAGATAGATGATTACAACCAGAAATGTGCCCAGACTTTGTCTATCATCAAAATTTGGAACTGTGTCGTCTCCCAGGGAAGCTGAGCTTCAATCTCCTCTCCCCGGCAATGGCGCCAATTAATGTTATCACCCCAAGAAACTCTCCTAGGTTGTATGTCGGAGATGCTCAGGAACATTACAAACTCAACATGATGTTGGAAATGGATGAATGGAAGGAATGATGCTTGTTCAAGCCAGATAACCACTTCTACTATGCTTAACTCCATACATGGGTGAACACCCCCAGACTACAAGGCTTTAGAACACCAATTACTCACAGTTTGAGGATTAGGTGAATATGGAGAATATTGACCACACCAACAAATGCACAAGACCATGTGATGGCCGGCTGCAACCAATAAAAAGGTCTGCGAATCTATTTCCTAATGCACAGACAAGATGACAACTCTTTGGCACTAAATAAATAGAAACCTGCATAACACATTCAATGATACGTGCTAGACTTCAACACAGAGGTAGGATGACAGCTCCTCTATTGCTAAATATCAAGAGCACATGAACAAATACATAACAAGCACAACCTAGAATAGAATAGAAGTGGAAAGTGAGCAATTAACAGCAAAAGAAGCGTGTATTAGCTGAAAATGAAGACCAAACGCCACAAGTATCAAAGTAGTTACAGTCTCCAGAAGTTGAACCTTACATCAAAACAACAACCATCAACCCTGATTACATCTATTTTTTGGGTATATATGGAGTTTCTTTACAAAAATGCTCTGCTATTCTATGCGTGGAGGGGTCATAATGGACCACCAACCGCTTTAACTGTCTAATATGGGTCTCTGCTACAATCTGACTGTGTCTGCGAATGAATTTGATCTTCTCGGATGCTCTGCTATTCTATGCGTGGAGGGGTCATAATGGACCACCAACCGCTTTAACTGTCTAATATGGGTCTCTGCTGCAATCTGACTGTGTCTGCGAATGAATTTGATCTTCTCGGATGCTCTGCTGTCCTTCTCGAGCGGGTGGAGTGTTATATGGAAGGAGTTCCATAACTGATAAATGTGTTTATCTGTTCGAGGCCGGTCCTTTCCCTTCTTGATCATTCTGTCTCTTGAAAGCGGTTGCTGGAGAGGAAATGCCTCAGGTACAGGCGAACATGCTACCTTCGTCCTTCGGGAGCATATAATGATCGGGGGCAATAAGACTGCATGGCGGGCAAATGAGCAAGACGGGAAATAGACATCAATCGTTGGATTGCACAGTTGGGCAACGGAGTACACCATCGGGAGCAAAAAAGGCAGAAACAATGAGTATAGGAAAATACACTATCGGAGGCGGAAAGCGGACTTGAAACCTTATACATGGGAGTAGTGAGTCATATCGGGTCTGGCACCTGATATCGCATCGCAAAAATGGAGTGGTCTGCGTTAACGTCGAACCCTGAACCCTTGCAACTCGCGATCGCCGATATCGATTATCACATCAGCACTTTGGAAGCGGGCGCAAACAAACGTGGGTCGTTGGATCTTACGGGACTGATTGGACGGCGGAGGAGTGATCGCAATATCGCATCGGCGGAAGCCGATAGCGATTAAAGCCCAGACCCAATAAAGGAATTAACCGCCTTTAAGAATATTGCAATCGGCGGAAGTCAAGGGAAGGAGCCTTTATACACATGCGATTTGCGATAGCAATTAAAGCCCAGACCCGACTACACCATTGTAACATGATTTAACAGCAATATCGCATCCGATAGGGGCAATCGACCATTCGCAATGTTAAAGACATGACTTATAAAAGACCTTTTGAAAGCTGTGATTGCGATTGCGATTGTGGCCGAAGGTCGTATGGGCGTGGGTTCATGCGTTAAGAGCCCGGGGCTTTAGGCTTGGAAGGGCGATTTTGCAGAGTTTATAGGAAAAACAGAGGAAACAAAGCTGAAGGAGGATATGTGGGATAAGGGTAGAAAGGAGATAGCGACCGATGCAGAATCCTTCTGCGCACAACCAAACAGAGCAAGCCTATCTCTGACCTTAGAAAATCATCATTGTATAGCAGAGCTAACAGGTCCCTCGCCCATTTGCCATGATCGTATGTTTGAAGGTGGGCCTCCCGAACCTAAAGGTATGCCTTGTCATTTGGTAATTGAGTATTGTAGTTTGCTTATCATGGACACTTTTGGGCTTGGATTAATGGGGTGATTCAGTGGAAAGAATGGGCTAGGTCTGTGCTCATGTCCCCTAGACCCCTTTTGGATATTAACCTTGGATTCTAGTCCAATGGGATCTCTTTCACTGACCATTTGGCTTTAGGGATGGTATTTCATGGGAAACCCCGATTTTAGTTGCGTGGTCTTGTTCCCTTATCCGGTTATATTACCCCCTTTCCACTCATTATTACCCCATTCATCATTTCTCCCTGCCTAGGTCCACATTCCTCCACTGGTCCACATAGGTTTAGCTCACCCCTTCCCCTTGCCCCCACCTTGGGTCAGGAATGGAATGATACCCCATTGGTTGATGTAGCTAAAAAGAAGGATTAAAGCATATTTGGCCACATTCAACAAGAAAATGCACCACAAAATGCAAACTATGGTCGAGACAAACACATTTCCCACGTGGGAAAAAGCCAATACATGAGATCTACCCAATCATCATGGTGATCACCTTGGTTCCTACAGGTTCAATGAACCTCCCTTAACATATAGGAACCCTAGATTGTCCCAACCCCTAGTGGGAAATGAACCGCCCTATCATTAAAGGGGGTATTCACTGCTATATCTTATGCATAATTCTCTTACCCCTTGAGCCCCAAGCCAATAACGAAAGAAAATCATAAAAATGCAAAAGGCATATAAAGAAGGATGGAAAAATCAAGGTCGGGGCACCTCATGTACCATGATTGCTCACTCCTACACATTATAAACCCAAGTGTGGGCCTCCCTTTTATTAGCTACCTTTGTACCCCGACATGTGTTCCAGGGCTGCCCCTTGTCATCCCCTACTTTATTCACCTGTCTATCACATGCCACCGCATTTTCAAGGATGTACCTTGAATATATTATCCCATTTAGAAGTAGAAACCACCAAATAGGATACTTGGTTAACCCCATATGGAGTTTAGGAGACATTGGCACATCCTAAATCCCATTATGGAATGGCGCCATTATGAAATCCCCACCTGTGGTCCATGATTGGTAAGTTCATTTACTTGATTTCTCTAATGACTTGTTGTACTGGAAGGCTAGGGGACGCATTGGATCTTATGCAGGATTGTAGATGGTCGTCATCTTGGGTTTGGTCTCCCTATACGGGGACTTAATCCTCCAGAGAGCTACATTGGCACACGTAGGGTGTGTGTCAAGAGCCATGGGCCTCCACAACAGTAGACAACATTCCATGGATCCCCGAGGATGGTTAGATATGCTCGAGATACTCTTATTGGACGAGGAAGATGCACCTGGTTCACCTTTTCCCAACCGGCCCTATAGATGTAACATGCACTTGGAAGATGATGATGACTTGTAGGACGATGTGGCATCCCCTACACCATCATCAAAGCCCTTATATACGATCTAGATGCATCCGACTCATTTGGAGACCCATGAGATTATTATTGTGCTCCCACACCCATTGGGAGCACCACAGGTTTATTGTTTGGAGAACAAGGTGCCAACCCCTTTTCCATCACTTTTGAGGGTCCTACTCTTCATTATGGCACCAGTGGACCTCAATAGGTCTCTTAGAGGTCCCTACGACATGCATAGATTATTATTTGACCTCTTGAGAGGCTTTATTTATTTATTTGTGAGCTAGTTCGCTGGGCTTGTCACCAAAAGTGAGTATTATAACATTATTTTATTTTTGGGAATTATGTATGCCAAGAAGGCTAATTTGAACTCCTCATTAGTGTATAAATACAAGTGAAATGAGTTAATTTTCTCATCACTTTAGATTGGATCTTTTCTCTCTTGAGAATTTCACACATTTTCTAGAGGACGAATTGGAGTTTTGTGGATGACTTTTGATGTGTGGATATTGGTCAATCTTATCTTGGAGCTTCTCTTTTGTCAATTATTGATGGTTGCATATATTTTGTTACATTTAAGTACATGTTTTTAATGTTATTCTTGTTTTACTTCGTCATATACATTGGACTAGGATTTTCGTTTAGTTTAGGCCTAATTGTTGCATGCATTTACTACTTTAAATTGTGGAATTGTCTCTATTATAGCATCTCTCAAAGTATGGGCCATGCAATGTGAATGAAATCTCCTAGGGGTAATTCTATCAACGAATTGATCTTGATAAGCCATCTCTTTTGCACATTGAAGTATAAAAGCTGCAAGATTGCTTCTATTTGACCTAGAAGGCTAGCGAAGTAGTCTTGAGTCCTCCTTGACCAAGAACCAAAGGCCGTCGCTCATATTCATCATGGAATCCATTCTCCCAAGACTAAGGCACTGATCTACAAATAGGTGGTCACCTAAAATCACATTTTTTTCACCTTTTTCCAGATCTAGCCAAGTTGGGTCACCTAGGGAATCATTTTCTCGACAAACTATCCCTCCAAAAAGTTTGAACTCTCCTAGGGTCTCCTATGTTGGTGTCTCCTCAAGGCCTCCTCCAATTTTTAAGCCATTCTGGTGGTGGAGTTGGGAGAAAATCCAAGCCCTAGCTTTGAGATCAAACTTTGCCTTATAGCATAGGATCTCATAGCATCAAATCAACACCTTCAAGTGAAAATTCTTTCTTTGATCATTTCCCCCACCTTGTAATAAAATCATTGGTTGCCACACTCTTTCCTCCTACCCTAGACTGGGTCCACTTGGTCCCATGTGGTTTCGTTCCTTTGAAAAGACAATTCTTCAAGAACCATCCGGGATACCAATTTAAACAAGGACTTTAGGGATTGGGAAACTCCTTCACAAGTCATATCCCATAAACTTAACCCTCAAATCCTCCCTTCCTTTCCCTAGAATACATTGTAGTTTTCTTATAAAGCAAGCAAGATCCATCGTTCAAGCTCTTCTAGGAAAGGGACTATTTGGGTCACTCATATCCATTCATTTATTATCCCTCATCGGTGACTCCACAATATACGGGTCTCCTCCCATCAGTGAAAGTACGTAAATAAAAGGGAGCCTTAGCTAAGGTTATAGTGGGCTAAGTCTCCACTTGTTGCCCTTGGTCTAACATTTTCCCTTTAGGGATCCCCTTTAGGTCCCCTACTAGTTTGAGCGGTAAAATGCCATTTTTTAGTTTATCGTCAACTTGGGTAAAATCAAGGTCATGATCTTCAATGGGTCAAAGAAGATCCTCCTTGATCACTATTTATTTTTCGAAGGAGAGGAGATTGAGACCACTAGCACATATACTTATTTGGGAGTACTATTCATAGAGCCTCACTTTAGTCTTTAGCATGCACTTCATCCCTGAGTTAGCAAGGGATATCTCTCCTTGGCCCTTCTTGAGAGGCATTGTTTCTTCAACCATTTATAAGACATATTATCCAAGACGTTACTCATGGACATTAGACACTCTTGTTTGAACCACGATTCTATACCATTTCAAGGTTTTGGGATAAGGTTTGCTAGAGTTGAATTGATCTTCAACAAAGAGAGTACATTTCATGCTCCTTTATCACATCATCAAATGTAAGCATATATTACCTTGCGCCATTCCACCATGAGATGGTTTGGTCTTATTTCAGTCCTATATCATATTCAAAGCTTCAATGATACATCAAAGGAAAAAGATTGGTATCTATACTTGGTTTATTACTCATCAAATTCCATTGCATCATCTAGCTCTTCAGTTCAATCTTAGTGTTGGTACGTCAGGGCTTTAAATCTCCTAACGTTTATAGGTATCACGATGGATCAACTCCCTCCATTTAGATATTCACCGAGTGCACCCAGCCAGCTCTTACCTACCAAATAAGAGATTGCTACAATCATCTAGCAGGGACTTTACAAGCATTTTAGAAATATCACTTGGATAAACCCTCAAGGTAGGCTACATCCAAACATAATGCTTATGCTAAACACTTGATGATTATGAGGGAAGGACTCATTGTTTGACCCCATTACACAATTCGACATTGGATACCTTCTCTTTCGATCCCTTGGGTCAGTTCAGAGTTGGCTCTAATAGACTACAAACTGAGATTGGCCATTAGATTAATTAATCATATAGGATCTTCCAACTATACCATCTTCGAGATATTGAGATCAACGAATACTTCATCTTTCATTGCTCAATTTACTATGAGATTGAAGGACGGTTCCACTGTCTCTTCAGGGAGCTAGAAAATCTTGGAAACTTCTTCATGTACCCCAACCAGAGATGCCTGGCCTTATACATACACGAGGCCCTCCATCTCCATCCCTCTATCCTCCAACAACATTCACATTTTGGACCAATGGATCACTTCCTTTCTTATGATGCTTTTGACAAGGGGCACCAAGTGGCAAATGGAGAGGCAGGATCCAAGGTCAGTGAGGACATGCATCATTACTCCTACCTCTGGGAGATCTAGCAACATCACCAAACGAGGCCTCACATTGCATATAGACTACTCGCCAAACATGATCTTCTAAACCATTGCACAGGGTCTTTCTTCCAAATAGGAGCACAATGCTCATCCCAAATCCTCTCCAGATTCTTCTTCCAAACATTGTTTCTTTATTCGGCCTCGGACGTTAGGAGAGATAGTTCTAGTGGACAAAGTAGCCCCATACCACTAACACCATAGATTATAGATCTACTCACCTTATACATCTCTCTCCTAGACCACCTCATGATTTTTGAAGTCGACTCCATAGGTTTTTTATTAGACTTATATTCTATTTTACTTCTTTCTTTTTAATTTTATATAGGAATTACTTTAATGATCCCACTTTGTACAAATATCATTGTACCTAATAGTCTACTTGACCTACTTCAATGGATGTTTGTTGGAATTACTACAATTATCTAATTTTATCTTACCTTATCTCTCTCTCTTAAGACTTCACTTGTATTCTCTCTCTTGAGATGCTAGGGCTTCTTATTCTTCATGGGGTTTCTTGGAGCATCTTGGAGTTCTAGAGTTAGGGATTATCCTTTGAATATTGGACAATTTTGGAATTCTAAGGTTAGGGTTAGGTTTTCTTGGTATTCTTGGAGTTGCTTGGAGCATCTCAATTATCCATATGTTTTTCATCCATCTCAATGCTTTCAGAGTGGAAAAAGTGGAGAAATTAGCTCATAGGACCATTTTCACTGGTGGGACACAATTTGGCAAATCGAGGTCTAAAACCTTTTGGGAGCATTTTGAGACATCAAATGATGCTTTTTGGGGGGTAAAACTTTCACACTTCAGTGCCACCTTTTTTCATTTTCTACACACAAATACATTTCCAACGACACAAGAATCATGTCAATCAGAATCCATATGAAAAAGTTATGCCTCAAAATTTAACCTCCATGTTTTCACAACCATAATTCGAGAGGATGCCACATTAGCCCCCATTATTCATGGAAAAGGGGCTAGCCACGTGATTATGATGAAGAATACTCTAGAAGAGTCCATATTGTAACTTTGGTTAACAATTGAAGTAGTTAAGCCTAACCACTAGTAGGCTATTGGGCTTTGTTATAACTGGGCCACCAGGAGGAAAAGGGGTTCCATTCTTTTCAAATGCATTTGTTCCATAGATGAGAAAAAATTGTTGAGAGAGATAGGAGATAGAGCACACATAACCATTTTCTATTTAGAGAAAGAGAGCAAAGCAACCTCACCTTCTAGCTAGGTTTTCTCTCGAAAGGGTTTCCCAGGTCATATCTTGTGTCAATTGTGGTTTATGAATTTTTATTTCGTTGTTCTTTATTTTCTGCATACTTTTAATTTGCATGCATACACAATTAATTGTAATCTACATATCTAGAAATTTAAAGAAAAATAAAACCCTAATAATGTAAAATATGGAGTTTTAAATATAGTTTTATTAGATTTCTTGTGACAAACTGTCCAATGGAATATGCACAACATTTTATAGATCATATTAGTATCAGAGTCAAGTTTCTTCGGGTATATTTTGGATATTTATAGGTGATCTAGATTGGCTAAGCCAAAAGGCGTAAAACCCTAGTCATAGCAAATAATTCTCCTAATCATGTAGAGTAGAAGTTTTCATGCATGGAAGCACAGGTCGTAGATATAAATCATAATGTAAATCTTCTCATGTTGGCCCTAAGAAATAAGCTTGGGCTATTTGGAGAATATGTGGGTTCTAATGCAGAGGACAGGTAAGAGTGGAGGTCAGGAGATTGGGAAGAAACAAAGAACCAGCCAAAGAAAGGACCCAAAAAAGATCAACCTAGTTCAAGTGTCGTGAATCATTCACAGTCCCTATTCAAAATGGAAGTGAGTTCGATATCAATTCATACCAAGGTGAGATTGACTCTTTGAAGCTAAATCATTGGTTCTAGCAATTAGAAGTGTATTTCGATGTCCTTCATATTGAGGAAGAACAAAATATTTCATTTGTGCAGCTGAAATTAGAGGGCCATGCCTTGACTTGGTAGGAAAGCCACATAGAGACCTTGAGGTTGGAGGAATATCCTCTAGTGACTAAGTTTGAGGACTTCAAAACCCTCATCAAGTCACAATTTTAGCCTATTGGGTATGTAGAGAACCAGTGGATCTGGTGGCACTACTTGAAATAAAAGTCAGGGCAAAGCATACAAGAGTACACCACAATGTTAAAAAATATGGCCATAATGTCTTCCCAAAGAACCTAGATGTATTCCTCAAGTATTTGCGGGGTCTACACAGCCATCTGCAAAAGCAAGTGAAGTTATTCCAACCCAAATTGGTGGACAAAGATTGTGTATATGCATAGTACCTGGAGAACATAGGCCTAAAAAAGGGAAATCAAGTGGATCGAAACAGGAGCAACAGGACACTTCTAAGGAGGGGAAGAAGAAATGAAAAGGGAGAAACTATAAAAGAATGGCATCCATAGGATACCAGTGCAAATACCCTAGCAACCACTACAACATTGATGGCCATACAAAGAAGAAGTGTCGGAAGTTGTATCCAAAGCTTAACCTGAAAGACAAAAAAAAGACAATAAGAAGCAGAATCTCATGGCCACTGATTCGAGCAACCAAGTTGAAAGTAGCTTAGATGCGAATGAGAAGATTATTTGTACGTTAGTGCAAAAATGGGTGAATCTAAGTAGCCTTCAACAATAGGAAGATAAATAAATGACCAAACTCTTCCACATAAAGATATAGGTCAAGAAGACAAAGATTGATGCTTTGTTTGACACGCGATCGCAGGTGAATCTCATTGCAGCAGAGCTGGTAAACAAATTGGGATTGGAATTTCGTGATTATCTGTGCCTATATCCATTGGGATGGGTAAATAAGGATGCTAAGTTGAATGCAACAAAACAATATAAAATGAGATTTCCCATAACCGCTGATTTTATTGATGAAGTAGAACTAGATGCAGTTCCCCTTCATGTATGTGGAGTCATGTTTGGAAGTCCCTACATGTACATGCGAGATGGAATATTCATGCAAAGAGCCAAATATTATTAGCTCGTCAAGGATGGAAAATCATTCACCATTAATGTGCACAAAGGCAAGTTGAAAATTTCACAAATAAGTGCCAACCAAGCCAAGAAATTGATCAGTTCCAACAAGAAGTATGTTTTACTATTTTTAAGATAAAATTAGTCTGTCGTAAAGTCTATATTAGGAAAAGCATCCCTAGAGGGATGTACTAAGAAACCAAAATAACTAATGGAAGAGTTGCTACAAACATATAGGGATGTGTTCTAGAAACCTAAAGGGTTACCACCCAAGAGGGAAGTGAAGCACAAGATCCAACTACTGTCAGATTCCCCATTGCCAAACATTGTGTTGTATAGGAAGTCTGTTATAGACAAAAGTGAGGTGAAGAAACAATTGCAACAGGTATTGGAACAAGGTGTCATTCAACCAATTACATCACCATGTGGGTCACCCATCATCATTGTGCCAAAGAAAGATGGGACTTGGCGAATGTGTATTGATTATAGGGCATTGAACAAAATCATGCTCAAGAACAGGTAACCCCTTCCCAAGATAGATGATCTATTGAATCAGTTGCATCAAGCGAAATATTTCACCAAACTAGACTTAAAGTCTAGATATCACCAACTTCGAGTCAAAGAAGAAGATACCTAAAAAACTACCTTCAAAACCAGGCAATGTTTGTATGAGTGGTTAGTAATGCCATTTGGCCTATGTAATGCGCCAGCTACATTTATGAAGTTAATGAATGATATACTACACCCTTTATAGATTCATTTGTTATTGCCTATTTGGATGATATATTGGTATACAGTGCTACCTAGGAGGAGCACATCACACATTTGATGTAGGTGCTAGAGACATTAAAGAAGCACCAACTGCTAGCAAATATCAAGAAATGTGAGTTTGCACAACAGTCTTTGGAGGAGAGAAAAAGATTGATCTTGCCAAGATGGAGGCCATCATGAAATGGTCAGTGCCTACTAATGTTTTTGAGGTTAGGAGTTTCTAAAAGTTAACATTTGTAGTTGATCAAAAAGGCTCATCAAAAAGGCTCACGCGTCCAAGGTTGCAAGGCACTTTGGTGTAGGGAAGATAGTGGCCCACTTGTAAAGGTATGTGTATTGGCCTAAGATGCAAGAACAAGTAGCTAGGTTCATAAGAGGATGCATGCTTTGTTGTATCAGCAAGCCTAGTAACATGAAACATGGTCAATATCATCCCTTAACTGTACCCACTCATCCTTGGGAAAGCATTTCCATAGACTTTGTGGGAGGTTTACCAACAACTAGAAAGTGTCATGACTACATGTTTGTGGTAGTTGATAGTTTCAACAAGATGTGTGTTTTGATGCCTTGTAGAAAAATCATAAGCGAGAAAGAAGCAGCAAACGTCTTCTCTGGACAAGTCTAGGTGCACTTTGGGATACCAAGGAGCATTGTTTTAGACAGGGACACGAGATTTCTTAGTGCATTTTGGACTACATTGTGGGAGTAGATGGACATGAAGTTGAAGAGGTCTATAGCATTCCATCCTCTGACAGATGGGAAAACAGAAGTAGTCAATGGGAGTTTGGTGCAGCTTTTGAGGTGTTATAATTAAAAGCATTCAAAGACCTGGGATGAAAATCTGGTAAGTATACAACACTCTTATAACAAAGAAGTCCACACTTCTGTTGGCAGGTTCCCATTTGAAACTCGTTTTGGATATTTTCCGCCCTCACATTTAGATATTGCATATGGGCAACAAGGAGGAGTGAGGGAGGATCTTACATGGTATGTCTTGAGGGCTGAAAGATTTGTTGAGAAGATCAAGCAAATCCATATACAAGTACAGGAGACACTACAAAATTCATAGGAAAACTTCATAGAGAAGTCGTTCAAGGTGGGAGACAAAGTATGGTTATGGTTGAACAAGGAGACTACAAGGTGCTGGTAAGAAAATAAAGGCTCTGTGATATGATGCCTTCAAGATACTTGAAAAGGTGGGAGGTAATGCCTATAGATTTAGGATACCCCCATACATGCACATTTACTCAATTATAAATGTGGAGAATCTAAAGCTCTATGGGCCTTCCATGCTAGATCAAGAAGAGGAACAAGTCCTACCTTCTGTGGAGGATTTGGCACTCAATGCT
The DNA here is from genome assembly GCA_000404065.3 of Pinus taeda. Taxonomy (NCBI): domain Eukaryota; kingdom Viridiplantae; phylum Streptophyta; class Pinopsida; order Pinales; family Pinaceae; genus Pinus; species Pinus taeda. The sequence continues at coordinate 273,170 of APFE031330803.1, read as the reverse complement.
CAGGAAGAGTTGAAAGAGGAAATATTCTTACAAAATAGGTCCAGAACTACAAGACAGGGGCAGCATTACCTCCGACAGATTGCGTTGTAAGGACAACTTCTAAACAAAGCTAAATGGTAGAAGCTTTTAGGGACCAAAATCCACCCAAAATGGGGAGGTGTGATATGGATTTGATCATTATATTGTTTTTCTTCCATCTCAATACTTTCTAATTAGAAAAAGTGGAGGAATCAGCTCATAGGAGCATTTTTACCAACAAAACCCAGTTCGAAAAATCGGGATCTAAAACCTTCCAGGAGCATTTTGAGGCATCAAACGACATTATTTTTGGGGTAATTTTTTTTTTCTTTAATGTCACACCTTTTTTTCATATTCTACACAGAGATCTTTCCAATGGCGCAAGAATCACATTAATCAGAGTCCATATGCAAAAGTTATGCCACTTAGAAGTTTACCTTCCTGTTTCTCCCACCATAATTCTAGAGGATGCCATGTCAACCCCCCTTATTCATGGAAAATGGACTAGCCACATGATTATGATGAAGAAGACTCTAGAAGAGTCCATATTGTAACTCTAGTTAATAATTGAGGTAGCTAAACCTAACCACTAGTAGGCTATCGAGTTGTGTTATAACTGGACCACTAAGATGGAAAATGGGTTCCATTCTTTTCGAGTGCATTTGTTCCATAGATGAGAAAATATAGTTGACAGGGATAGGAGATAGATAACACAAAGAGGATTTGTGCGTTGTAGTAGCCCACAGGCCTCAAGCCATACTTCTTTGTACACAACCATTTTCTATTCAAAAAAAAAGGGAAGAGCGACATCACCTTCCAGTTGGGTTTTCTCACGAAAGGGTTTCCCAAGTCATATCTTGTGTCAATCATGGTTTGTGAGTTTTTATTTTGTTGTTCTCTATTTTCTGCATAATTTTAATTTGCATGCATACGCAATTTACCGTAATCTATAGATCTAGAAATCTAAAGAAAAATAAAACCCTAATAGCGTAGATTTCAAATTTTTAAATATATTTTTATTAGATTTGTCGTGACAAATTGTCTAGTGGAATATCCATGGCAATTTGTGGATCACTCAAAGTTTGAGGGTTAGGGTTTATCTCTTTCAAATTGGAGAGTAGAGTTTTGAGAGAAAACCCTTGGGTGGATTATTGCACTTAGATTTTCATAATTGAGCTAGGATTTTACCCTACATAGGGATTTTTGGATAGTTGGACTTTTTGCAATAGCTTTAAAAGAAAGCTATGGTATTTACTTGTAATTCATCTTTAACTTATAGTTATTTATGAAGTTTCCAACTGTCTACATCTCATGTTATTTTCATATTTGGATTTCAATTATATATGTTCTTTATAATTTGTTTTCTACTTACAGCGATTTGCGTCCTTTTCATTGGACATAAGTAAAAGGGATTTTTTTTAACTGAATTAACATCTAAGGAAGAAGACAAGGGGCTTACTTTATTGTTGTATATTGTTGTAAATAATGTTGTAAAAGTTCAATTTGAGATCTGATTACTGGCTGATAAGTTGCCCTAGAAGAGGCTGAAACTTATCCTTTTGTTTGGTATTTTTTCTCCTTGAATTTCCAAGAACTTTTTGGTTGTATGAAATGAACCATTGTGAGTTGTTTTCTGTTGTTTTATACTCAAATTTATAGGAATCCTAAAGGTTAAAAATTTTGGGCTTAGAAGTAGGAAAGCTTCTAGGAAGAAGGTGAAATTTTTGTTTTACATTAATTTCTTGAGTGCATAAAATTTCCACAAAGATGATGCATAGATGGGCAAAGCTACAATTGAGATTCTTTACACCATCCATAGTAACAAACAACATTGACGAAGAGGATGCAACAATTTTTACAAGGGAAAAGGAGGTCATTGAAAGGGGCCAGTGAATGCAAAAAGGACCAATAGGTAGGGCATACACTAGTTGCAGGTCAATGGCTACCTAGGGTGGGGCACATGATTGATGGTATGTAAAGTAACTTATTACAAGAAGGTGGAAATGAAATAGGGGACAATGAGTGGATGGAGGCAACTTCATGAAGAAAAGTTGTAAATAATCCTAATGAGAATTTGCACATCCTCTCATTCTATCAACAAACTACCTACATGAAGCCATTGACACATACAATTCTAATCAATCTCAATGCAAGAACATCCCTCAGTATAGTTCAAGTAATCAGGAACCTATTAGTAGATTTTTATTTTTATGATTGAATATTAGAAGAGCTTCTCTTTATGATGTACCTAAGCTCCCCTCAAGATTACCTAACTAGTTCCTCCTCCCATCCTAAAGGATGTCATCAGACTTTGCATTAGTACTTACTTTGTGACTGATGTAAAAAGTGATATCTCCTCCTCCACCTATACATCTACCCCTTATGCAAGGTAAAGCCCCCACTCTTTTATCCTTTTATTTTTTGCAAAGCAATGCACTTATCGTTAATTTTGTATGGGTTTATCCCTTTTTACTTATTGATTTAATGTATTTATTCTATTGCTTAAGTGTCACCTTGCACTCCCAAATCACTATTGTGGCTCATTGTACTCTAGTCCCTTTGACCTACTTTGGTCACTTCTATACATCAATGTTGCAAACATCGCGATTAAATTGCGATTTTTTGAAAAACCGCAATTTTTTTACCAAAACGATTTAATCACCGATTTTTTCGGTGATTTTTTTATTTGCAAAAAATCGCAAAAAAATCACTATCCGATCATTAGAAATCATGGACGGTGGAAACGAGTTTAAAGGGTCGATTTTTTATTTTGTGTCATTTTTCTCAAACAATGGGCAAGTTTGAGGGCAAGAGAGGACAAAAGCGAAGGAATTTAGCATCCCATGCAAGAAAAATTCGAGTTTGGACCAAGTTTCTTAAGCAAAGCATGGTTTCCAAGTATGGGTATCAAATTTGGCCATTTTTTATGTTTTTTTCTTGTTTTTGCTTGGGTTTCTATAACCCATTGATTTTCAATGATTTTTTAGTGGATTTGATTGTGCCTTTTTTTTTGTTGCATAGAGTGGAGAGTGTTCATTTTAGTAAAAAATGCGAAAACTTGATTGTTAGATTTATAAGTTTAATTTCTTCTTGTGCCTTAGTTTTTTTGCATCATTTTTGCTTGGTTTTGAATGTGCATTTTTTCCATTATTGTTGCATTGAGTTGAATTATTATTTTTTTGGTCAAAAATTCAATGTATTGTATGTAAATTTTATTTTTATTTTTTTAACTTGCAATTCTTTTTATGCCCTAGGTTCAACTTCAAATTTCATATTACATTAAAACTCAAGAGTTCAACAAAGTTACAAACATGCTAAGGAAATTGGACCCTCTGTGGGAATTTGGTGAACCTGATGGAGGGTTTAACAAATCAAACTTGACTTGCAAGTTATGTGGGCATCATATGACAAGGGGGGTATACAGATTGAAGTATCACTTTGCACAAATACCTGGACATGAAGTAGGGCCTTGCTCAAATACAAATCTAGAAATCATCCGAAGGGACCTCAGATCATTGGAAGAAATAGAGAAAACCAAATTGTCCAAGGTAGCTCTGAAGAGTCAACTAGCAGGGAGTAGAGTATTAGGAGGTGAACATGAGAGTGGCATTGGTTCTACTTCAGCATCAGTATCTACAACCAACCCTGTAGTTGCCTCATCATATTTTGTTCCTAGAACCACAGTTGATTCACAACCATCTATCTCTTCGATTATTAAAAGAAGGGAAAAAGAAGAAGTTGACAAGTTGTTGGACAAGTTTCTTCTTTGGAGTGATATTCCTTTCAGCGTTGCAAGGAACAATCCATTTTTCCGGCCTGCTGCTGATGCTATTGCAATTTTTGGCCTAGGGTACAAAGTCCCTTCTTATGATGACTTTAGAGGGCACATTCTTCAAAATCAAAAGGTTGACTTCACCAAGAGATTGGAGGAGTTTAGGGCATCATGTGCACACACATGATGCATTGTGATGTCAGATGGTTGGACTGATCAAAAGGGTAAAAGCCTTATAAACTTCTTGGCTAATTGTCCCAAGGGGACAATGTTTATGCAATCTGTTGATGCATCTGCACATATCAAAGATGCATGATTATTATGTGATTTACTAGATGTGTTTATTCTGGAGGTGGGTCGAGAACATGTTGTCCAAGTCATAATGGAAATGCTGCAAATTATGTTGCTACTGGCAAGATGCTTATGGAGAGGTATCTTGCCTTATTTTGGAGACCTTGTGCTGCACATTGCATTGATTTGATGTTGGAGGACATAGGAAAAATTCCTTTTGTCAAAGATATTGTTGACTCATAAAAAATCCTTACAAAATTTATATATAATCATGCATATGTACTTCATTTGATGAGAACATTTACTATCAACAAGGAGTTGGTGTGCACTGCCATTACACGGTTTGCCACCAGTTTCATATCTCTTCAATCACTCTTGAATTTTATGTGGGATGTGAAGAGAATGTTTCTTTCAGATGAGTGGCGTGCTTTGGCATTTAGCCGCAAACCAAAGGGAGAGGCCATATACAGATTAGTTTCATACCAGGAAAGTTTTTGGGCGGGAGTGCAGGAAGTGTGCAGCATCACTGAACCTTTAGTAAAGGTTCTTCGATTAGTTGATGGTGACAAGCCCGTAATGGGATACTTGTATGAGGCCATGGATAGGGCCAAAGAATCCATTCATACCTACTATGATGATAAGGGATATGAGGGGTTTTAGAAACAAATCCTCCTATGGGAAGTGATTGATGAACGATGAAACAATACACTCCATCGTCCCATTCATGCTGCAGGGATCTACCTAAATCCCACATTTGCTTACTCCTGTGGGTTCTTATTTGATGCTAAGGTCATGGATGGATTCTTCACCTATATTCAGAGGGTGATGCCATCTCCAGCAGAAAGTGCAAAAATCTCCAAAGAAATGGAGATATACAGGATGGCAGGTGGCACATTTAGCTTTGACATAATTGTGGTTGATAGGAAGACTAAAATGCGAAGTATGTTTTAGTTTGTTTCAAATTTCATTGTCTCTTCAAGTTCATAACTTCATACTTTGCTTCAACTTTCAAATTTCATTTTTTCTTATGTTTATCTTATTTGTAATTTTTTTGTAGATGCATGGTGGAGAAGCTATGGTGGCAGAGTACCCAATCTACGAAAGCTTTCCATCTGAGTGCTCAGCTAAACATATAGCTCCTTAGGATGCAAGCGCAACTGGAGTGTATTTGAAAAAATACACACCAAGAAGCGCAACAGGTTAAAACTTAAAATATTCCAAATTTCCAATTAATTTTTTGAATTCATTAAATAATGTTTTCTTTATAATTATTATTTTATGACCTTTGTGTAGGTTAGAGTCCCAACAACTTAATGACATGGTCCACGTCTACTACAATCTTCGATTGTGGGTGAGGCAACTTGAGAGGACACCTGATGTGGAGGCCATCTCATTGGATGTGATTGACACCACTGCTACATGGAGGGTTGAGGCCGAGAGGCCTCTCATGGAGTCTGTCGCTAATTGGTTAGTGCAGGAGGTAGTGGAGGAGGAGGAGGAAGAAGAGGTGGCACCACCTACCCAGGCTACCCTTGTCACTAGTAGAGGACGTTGTCTACCTCTTGTAGCTCCTAGAACACAACAGAGTCCACTGCCAACTCCACCACCATCTACATCTAGAGGGAAAGCTATTGCATTTTCTAGCAAGAGGGGCAGAGGAAATCAGTAGTATTGGTTATTTGGTTCATTTAATTGTATATGACTCATGATATGAGATACATTATTATATTTTTTGTTGATATTTTGAGGCTGAGTTGGGACTCAGACTTATTATTCAAGACATGATTCACTTTTATGTTTGATGTAGCACTAGAAATGGTATTACACATCTTATATATTAGTTCTTTTATCATATTTATGTTTCAATGCATTTACTTTATGTTGTAGATGCTTTAGATATTAAAAAAAATGAAAAAAATAAATATTTTTGTATTTGCCGATTGTTTCCCGATTTTTACTCATTTTCCCCCCCTTTTTTCCCCTCACCGATTTAATCTCGATCATGATGTTCGCAACACTGCTATACATTAAGAATATTATATTATCTAATTTATATACTAAACCTCTTTGAACAGAAAAGAAAGAGAAAAAAAGGAGAGCATGGTGAAAGCCATAGACCCAATAAAGGATATTATGGTAGACTAAAGTTGTAATAATGTTAATGATGATGATAATGGCAGGAGGATGTAGTCTCACTGAAGTAAAAAACTTCGGATACGTAGAAAATATGTATAAATATTTTATTAATAAGATGAATTTACAGATGATGATATTACAATTGCGGGAGCCTGGCTTATATACCGCCAGGAACACCCTTTGGGAAAAGGGCATGATCTTATGATCGCGCCCTTTCATCTAATTTAACTAATGTTTAATAATAACCTAATCTAACTAATTTTTACATAACATTGCCTTCCTCTCGAAAGAATGCTTTGTCCTCAAAGCATACGTAACGACGGATGTTGTTGACAAAATGCTTCATTCTCCCAAGAAGTTTCTTCTTCGGGCAAGTCCTTCCACTTGATAAGATATTCCTTGATAGTACGATATCGAAGCTTTCTTTCTCTAGTAGACAAAATGCCTTCTGGTTCTAAAATGACTCTTCCCTCATCATCAAGGGATGGAAGTGTTGTTTGTGCTGTTTGATTGTTACCTAGTGCCTTTTTAAGGCAAGATACATGGAAGACGTTGTGAACACGACTTGTCTCTGGAAGGCTTAAACCATACGCAAGTTGGCTAATCTTTTTGTTAATCTGATAATGTCCATAAAACTTTGGTGCCAATTTGTTTTTTCCCTTCTGTTTTAAGGATAATTGTTTGTATGGTTGGAGCTTAACAAATACCCATTCTCCCACTTCAAACTCTCTTTCGGTTCTGTTACAGTCTGCTTGTTGCTTCATACGATTCCTTGCATTATTCAGGTTTTCTTTTAATATTTGGACGATTTTTTGGATTTCTTCTAGTTGATCTTTAACAACAGGTAAATTTGTTTAGACAATAGCTAGATCTTTCCATTTCGGGGGTTCATACCCATATAGGGCTTGAAATGGCGTCATTTTCGCTGATGTATGATAGGTGGAGTTATACCACCATTCAGCCAGGTGTAACCATTGAGCCCATTTATTTTGTTTTTCTGTAGCATAGCAACGTAGGTAGGCCTCCAAACATTTATTGACAACTTCTGTTTGGCCATCTGTTTGCGGGTGATAAGCAGAACTCATATTTAGGTAAGTTCCTATATGGTTGAACAATTCCTTCCAGAAATTACCTTTGAACTTGGCATCTCTATCACTTACAATGACTTTTGGAAAACCGTGTAACTTATACATATTTTTGCAAAATATTTCCGCAATTTCTTTTGTTGAGTATGACTTTTTTATTGCCATAAAGTGAGCATATTTGGTGAGTCTGTCGACTACTACGAAAATCTTGTCCTTGTCTTCAGATATTGGTAATCCTTCGATAAAGTCCATTGAGATTTCTTCCCACTTCTGATTTGGAATGTTTAAGGGGTGAAATAATCCTGGTGTCATGATATTTTCGCTTTAATTCCTTTGACATGTGTCACACTCTGCTACATACTTTTGAATATCACGATTCATTCCCTTCCAAAAGAAGGATTGACGTGCATTGTAGTAAGTTTTAAAGAATCCTACATGACCAGCTGACGGTGAGTCATGTAATTCCTTGAGTATCTTAAACTTAAACTTGGAATTTGTGTTTAGATATATTCTTCCCTTATACCATAGGATATCATTCTTCCACTCAAATTTTGAGTTATTGGGAAGGTTATTGATTATTGTTGTTACTTCTCGATCTTTGGCATACTCACTTCGAATTTCGTTAAGCCACTCAGGAACAACAACCGACATTGCAAGTAGTGTTGGTTCTTCATCTTTCCTGGATAAGGCATCTGCTACTACATTGTCTTTACCTCTTTTATGTAATATTTCCAAGTCAAAAGCAGCAATTTTTTCAATCCATCTTTGTTGTTCTTCGGAAAGTGTTTTTTGTTGAAGGAGATGTTGGAGACTATTATGGTCTGTTTGAATAGAAAACTTACTTCCCAAAAGATATTGCCTCCACTTAGCTAGTGCGTGCATGATAGCGAGCATTTCTTTGTTATATGTGGATTTGAGGCGTTCTCTTTTATTGAGCTTCCTACTTTCAAAAGCTATTGGATGTCCTTGTTGCATTAGTACTGCACCTATACTGAATCTAGAAGCATCACACTCAATGATAAATGGTTTAGAAAAATCTGGTGTTGCTAATACGGGAGCATTAGACATAATTTCTTTTAATTTTTCAAAACACCTTCCTGCTTCCTCATCCCATAGAAAAGAATTCTTCTTTAAAAGATTTGTTAGAGGTGCAGTTATATGTGCATATTTTTTAATAAACCTTCGGTAATATCCCGTCAGACCTAAGAACCCTCTTAGCTTGGATATATTAACAGGTTTGGTCCATTCTTTTATAGCTTGGATTTTGCTAGGGTCCACCTTTACACCTTCATGGGATATAATGTGTCCAAGGTATTCTACTTCTCCCTTTCCGAAGGTGCATTTGGATTTTTTTGCGTAAAATTGGTGTTCTTTAAGTAGTGTAAGAACCTTATCCAAATGTTGCAAGTGCTCCTTCCATGTTTTACTGTAAATTAGAATATTGTCAAAAAATACTAATACAAACTTCCTGAGATGTGGGTGAAATAATTCATTCATAGTTGCTTGAAACGTTGCTGGTGCATTGGTTAATCCAAACGACATTACTTTAAATTCATAATGACCTTCATGTGTTCGGAATGCGGTTTTTGGTATGTCTTCTAATCTTATTCTAATTTGATAGTAACCTGATCTTAGGTCCAATTTTGAGAAATACCTTGCGCCATGTAGCTCATCCAACATTTCGTCAATAAAGGGGATTGGAAACTTGTTTTTAATTGTTATTTTGTTTAATCCCCTATAGTCAATACATAGCCTGAATGACCCATATTTCTTCCTTACCAACACCACTGGAGCAGCGTAAGGACTTTTACTTTTTGAGATGATTCCACACCTTAAGAGGTCTTGGATTAATCTCTCGATTTCTGTTTTTTGGTGATGTGGATATCGGTATGGCTTGATGTTAACCGGGTCTGATCCTGCCTTGACTTCTATTGTATGCTCAATTTCCCTATTAGGCGGCATCTTTAGAGGTAGGTCTTGAAATACTTCTTCATGTTTCCTAATTAAATCTTGTATCTCTGGTGACTCTTCATTGGTCATATTTGCAGATAACATTTCTAACTGATGACATTGTACTACATAAGCAGGTGCTCCCCTTCGAATCATCTTCATCATCTGAGATGATGATACAATTTGATTTTTTGGTGCTTGGAAACCATGTAATTTGTACTTTTGACCTCCCCATTTGAATTTTATAAATTGTACTTGGTGGTTAGCGGCATAAGTACCTAAAGTTCGCAACCACTGGACACCTAAGACTACATCTACTCCTCCTAATGGTACTGTGAAAAATGAAGACTCTAAATTGAAGTCTTGAATTTGCAATTTAACCTTATGGCATTTCCCCACCTTTTCAATCCTCTTACCGTCCGCTACCATTACCTTCATGTTTGGTAAGGGGAATGAAAAAATATTGAGTCTCTTGGCCATGGTTGCATCCAAAAAATTGTGTGTGCTACCAGAGTCAATGAGAACCACCACGTTGTTCTTCTTTATGTGTCCTTTTAATTTTAGAGTCTGAGGTGGTGATATACCTGTCATAGCTGATAATGACACTTGCGGCATACTTTCGTCATCTAGTTCTAGTGAGAATTCTGGGGCATCTTCTGTTTCTTCAATGTCAGACTCTTCACTGTTTGAATCATTGGTTGCTTCACAATTATATAGGTTCTTTGGTTCCTTCCCTTTTGCACACCTATGTTTGGGGTCCCACTTGTCACCATAGCGCTTGCATTTACCTTCCTTTAACCTTTGTGCTTCCACATTAGATTTTTCATCTTCATGACGATGTGGTGGAACATATCTTGTATTTTTTGCGTTCGCATGCTGAGGTGTTCTTCGTCTTGAATATGTTTTTTCGGCTTTTGACCAAAATATTTGTTCGAATTTCTTTTCAGTTGTTTTTGCCTTTCGTCTTGCTACTTCTATTGATGAAATGTCATGCATCTCAAGTTCTACTTGTAAATGGGTTTTAAGTCCCGAGATGTATGACTGAATTAAACGAGATTCTGATGACCCAGGTACTCGAGTTGCTAACGTCTCCCATTCTTGAGTGTATTCATCCACACTTCCTTTTTGTCGCAATTTGATGAGTTTTGAAAAGAACTCTTCTTCTTTTACACCTTGGAATATTTAAAAAAAAACATCTTTAAATTTTCTCCAGCTAATGACGTGTGTTGTTTTTTTCCACCACATATACCAGTTGTATGCTTCTCCTTCCATTTTCGTAGATGCATGTCTGAGTTTTTCGTCATCGTCAGTGATGTCATATATCTCAAAGTATTCTTCTGCTTTATTTATCCATGCAACATTGTTTTTTTCGTTTCCATCGAATTTAGGCATCTCGACCTTTGCCTCCTTTGGTATGTGGCTAATGGTTGAGCAAAAAAGGGGTGTTGATTAGTGAGGGTATCCCAAAGTTGCTTGTTTGTAAAGGCTGTGTTACTTGCTTCTTGGTGGGGTGTTGCTGATTTTTTTCGAGATTCAACCTTTTCATAAGAATCTGTTGACTTTGTTGAATCTGATGAGAGGTGTTCTTGATTCTCTTCACTCTCTTAGTAGCTCTCCAGGTGTACAATTTGACTTTTTATACAAAAGTCTCAGCATTGTTAAGACCTCTTTGATGCTTACTTCTGTTTGGACGTGTTGACTTTCCATTTTTATCTGTATTCGATTTGTCGTATCTTGAAGATCTTTTATTTTGTCTGCTTGCTCCCCAAGCTTGCTCTCGACTTCATTTAATCTTTTATTGACCTCGTCGTGGTTGTTATTTATCTTATGCTCTGCGTCAACCAATTTTTTTCTGGAAATCCGCCATTGTCATTGTCGACATTGAGCGGGTTTGTAGGGGCGTGTATTTATCTGCTAGCTTAATTTTATTTATTTTTTTAATAATTTAAATTTAATTATTATTATTATTATTATTTTTTAATTATATTATAATAATTATAATTTATAATTATTATATATATATATATATATATAAGTTATAAATTATATAACTTTTAATTAATTATATATATAATATATATAATTAAAATATGATATATATAACTAAATCACGTTATAATTTTTTTTATATATATCATTAACTTTTGATTCTTGAAGCGTCACGTTGATTAACGTAACCCCTTGACTATTCAAAAAATATCGAATATTACCGCATTTGATAGCGGATGGCTACGGTTTGCTGGTGAATGTGAACATGTGATATATGTAATACGTGGAATTAGTGCGGAACAACGTGGGTTAACTGATGATGGACGCAGGGTGGATGACGCAAATAGGGAGGCAACAAGAGATGTGGGGACACAATGTGCGGGTATATGGTCAGCGGATGACAGGGAATAACAGTCAAACAGGCAACAACAAGTGGATGGTGTGCATATGCGACGGAAAGTAGATTTAACGCAATGGACAGTAGCAGATGCGACGGACAGTGGATTAACCAATGGACGGTAGCAAACAATAGTGTTGTGAGTAGTCAGAGAGCTGTTACCTGTGCTGTCATGAGCCCAGCAGCGACTCGCTCTGATACCAATGAAGTAAAAAACTTCGGATACGCAGAAAATATGTAAAAATATTTTATTAATAAGATGAATTTACAGATGATGATATTACAATTGCGGGAGCCTGGCTTATATACCGCCAAGAACACCCTTTGGGGAAAGGGCATGATCTTATGATCGTGCCCTTTCATCTAATTTAACTAATATTTAATAATAACCTAATCTAACTAATTTTTACATAACACTCACCTATATAATCTTTATTATTGAAGGGTACACCATTACAATGGAAAGGAGGTTGCGAAAGTGTTGCATTTTCCAAAAGACTCCTAAAATAAAAAAAAGGAAGAAAAAGGGAGCAAATGGTTGTAGCATGGGGGCACTTGCAAAATGGAAAATGCTACAAGGAAAGGGTGAAGGAACTAGGAAAGGAAAAAAGGGAGAAGACGTGAAAAATAGATTTTCCCACAAAAATAAAAGAGAAGGGGGATCTTCCTTGAGGAAAAGTAAATCCAACCCATAGATAGTACATTTTTCCCACGAAGAACAACTAAAAAAATTAATTAGCGTAGGACTCTATACAAGGCCATAATAGAGTAACAAAAAATGTACATCAAATAATTCAATAGGCAAACTAATTATCAGATCCCAAAGGTGATGGATGACTATGAGAACTACTGATGGGTCCCATCAATAGGTATATTTTGAGGCCTATTGTGCTCCAATCCCTAAAACTCTCTTTTTCTCACATTAATTTGCATCTTTTTAACCATAATATGCTTAGTAGGAAGAGTAAAGTGTGCTTGTCGTATTTCATGGCCTAATGTGATTAATATGCAGGCAAAAGAAGCATTTTTGGAGATATTTACTATGCAGGGGCTGATTGGAGACATCTAGAGAGAATATAGGGGAGCTTGTCCACTGCGTTAACTCCCCAACTCAACTTGAGATCAAAGATTCCTCACCAACAACTCGAATTCACTAGTAGCCGAGGAAATCAAGTGCATGCGAAAATATAAGGGAACTAGATCCACCAATCTCGAGATTTTGGAGGGAATCACTCATTTTTTCAAGGGAGTTTCCCTCAACTACCTTTTGTATAAATAAAGATGCCTAAAGGCTCCTTAGGATACAAGTTTTTATTGAAGATAGGGATAGCTACTGAAAGCCTCAAGTTTGACACTGTTATTTTCGTCTTTCATATGGTGTATGTGACTCTTATTTTCTTTCAATGAGAAGTTCATTGTTGGCATGCATCTGAGTTAGTTTTGGAGGGCTGAAACCCTTGGGCTTGGGCCCAACCCAAAGGCATTAGTACCTCTCTTGTATTATTTCCTTGTTCTTGTTCAAATCATTGCAATTATTTTCTTTTTTAAGTAGGAATTACATTATAAAACTTGTAGCTGCAGGTCTTCCTATTAGCTCCCTTGTGGGAAGAGTGGTTGGAATATCTACAACAACAACCCAAAAACATGTGTTTATGATTTCCTGTAAATTGTTAAGTGTTGGATTGTAATCCTTTTGCATGCTTGGTTTCTGCAACTTAGAAGTTAGTAGCATTAATTTGGCAATTAGAGTTGTGTTGTAGGGTAGAGTAGATTTTAATAAAATTCAACTCATCATTTCCATGTTAATTTATTTTTCTATAATATTGATCATTTGATACATGTGCTTGATTAGTCTATTGGGATTGTTGTTGACTTGCAGAGGTGGGCACACTCTTCCACATCCATTTAGACCATTCCATCTCTCTCCTGGACACTTCACATTGCTTCCAAACTCTGCCACCGAGATCACTCTTCCAGGGCAATGAAGGACACCGTGGGCATAAACTTTGGTGCAAGATAAGCCTTTGAGGGCTATTAAGCTTGGCTAAGGGGATCCCACACCCTTCATTCACTTTCACCCACCTTCCTTCACCTTTAAGATACCATTCTTGTCCTCAAAAATCTCTTGGACCCCCTTGTGTAGGAAAATAGGGCCTCCTGTGGCACTTTCTATAATAGTCTTGTAGCCTTGCTTACTTCAACTAGATTCACTCCAGACTTTGACCCTTTCATTTTGAAGTTGAATAATGGCCCTCAAGTTTTGATTTCATGATCAAGACTCTAAGACCACTCCAACCCCATCCTTTCCTCACTGCAAACATAAGACAACAAGTAGAATTAGACTTAACTTTTTTTTCATAGTTGTGTTGAAGATTGAATTCCTCATTTTTAAGCAAGTTGCAAATAGATAAATGATTCATGCAAGTAGGCTATTGATTTGATTAAGTGTGCAAATAGAGTAGGATGGTTTACTTTTGTAACTAGACTAGCCTCTTCCTTTCATGCAATTTCAATTAGCATTTACATTTAATGAATGACATCTTCATTTATGTAGTTAGAATCATGTTCATCTCCTTGCAATCATGATATTCTTTCATAAGAAATTCTCTTTGTAGTTAGTTGAAGGAGTCGTCTCTAAATACATTGATCCGATTTAATGATTGAGGGTGACATGAGTAGAACCTAACCTACTATGCATATAGCAATATCACCTCTAAGTTTGTACGAACCCCAGGTTGATAATTTAAGTTGAGAAGCCTTGGGAGTTGCAACATCCTTGGTGCAATACCAGTGCTCATCACTTTTTGGCGTCGTTGTCAGAGAGGTATTCAAGTATGTGTTTTTTCTACTTAGGAGTTACTTTTTTTTTTCTCACTTTGCATTAGTCTTATTGTTTTGAAAGCTTTAAAAAAAAGGGAAAAGGAATTTAAAAAAAAAAGACCTAGTTCTTTCATGCCTTGTAGGAGTAGCGTTAGTCAAGGGAAATTCTTACCAAAAACCTCCACCCCTTCAAGCAATCAACCTTCATTTTTCTTTGGTGACTTTGAAATTCCCTCCTGACTACAAGGGAGTTAGAAGACCCTCTAGGAAAGCAACCTGAAATTTTTGAGGAACCCATAGGGGAAGAAGAACCTATCTCACCTACCCAAACCATGGATGAAAATAGAAAAAATGAGCTTTTCCCTATCAGAGAAACCAATGGGGAGGTCAGAATGAATAATATAAGTCCCACTGCCTTTCCACAATTCCATGGCCTAACCTCTGAGGATCCTAACACCTTCATGTTTGAATTTGTTGTTTTCTGTAGGACCTATGACTATGCCTTGGATGAACAAAAGATGAAATTGTTTCCATCTACCCTCAATGATGCAAACTTGCGCTGGTTTATGAGTTTACCTGGAGGCAGCATCACTACTTGGGCCCAAATGCAACAATCCTTCAATGACAAGTATAGAGATTACTGTAGGTCCAAAGAAAAAAGGGAGGAACTCGTTAGGATGACCCTAGGACCAGATGAATCTTTATTCCAACTCAATTAATCCTTGACGCTGGATCACTCAAGCTAGTTCTTCTCTGAGGAATCAAGGAGGATGTAATGGAGACCCTCAACATGTTGTCTAGAGATATCTACCAATTGCCTTATGATGACATCAAAACTATATGCAAGAATCACTCTAGGGCTGCGAGGAAAAGGGGTAGGTCTAGCCAAGGCCTGATCTATTCATCTCCCTCTACAACAACCATCAAACATGAGATAGGAAGTATGTTGGAGAATTTTAAGAGTGAAATGTTGCATGCCTTTTCCATGCAAATGGATACTATGCAAATTAAAAGGAAGCAAGAGGAAGCGGAAAGGGCACTAGCTATCTTCTTCCCTAGATGCACTAAGAGACACCCTAGGAATGAGTGCTCACTGAATGTCATAGAATTATGCTCTTTCTGTGAAGAGAACCAAGCAATAGATAAATGTCCCTCTCTTCCAAGTTTGAAGTTTATATACCAAGAGACAGAAGGTGGTTCAAAGTAGCTCTGTTTCATTAACCAAAGAAGGCCTCAAGGCCCTTGCCATATCAACAGGGCATGCAAGGTGCGCACTATCCTCATTAAAATCCAAATCAGAATGCACCTTTCCAGCCTTGGTACCCTTCCACTCATCCATGATGGACGACACCTCCTCCTTGGCCTTATACTCCTCAAGATCCTCCTCAACTTATTAACCTTCCTTTCTAGCCATATCCACCTCAATCTTCCCAATGGGGTAACCTCTCATTAGGGTGGAGGCCTCAAACAACCCAACCTCCTGCTTTGCTACCTCCACCTCAACCTCAACCACAACTCCCTCACTGTATCCCACCTAAGAAACCTCAAATGCCTGCTCAACCAAATCTGAACTTGAACAATAAGCAGACACAACAAGTTTATAGTGGGGAAACATCCTATCCTGCTTATGTTGTGGAAATCCAAGAGATCAACCTTTGGTTTGGGAAGGTTCTCCCAGATAATCACCCACCTTCTCCACTTGGAGAGCTGGAAGAGGAGAAGGAAGAGAGTGACCCTCAAGTCAATGCATCTCCTTATCCTGAAAGGTTGGTCCACCATAAACAACAAACCCAGAAGAGGCTGAACTTCTAGGAGAATTGAAGAACTTGTTTGTCAAAATATCCCTTCTCTAGGCCATCGAATATGTTCCCATTCACAACAAGCTTATTAAGGAAGAATGTTTCAAAAGGCCTGGGAGAAGAAGAAGAGATACCCCCACTATCAATGTTGTTGGACAACTATCTGATCCGATGCTTGGAAGGGTAATCTCCCCAAAATACTTGGATCCTAGTAGCCCAGTAGTGGATGTGCAAATTGATGGCATTATTGTCCCTAATACCTTGATTGACCTTGGGGCTACAATCAATGCGATGACTAGGGAAACCATGGTCAAGCTCAACCTCCAAGGGGCCTTGAGGAAGACCACTATAGTACTGCAACTTGTAGATAGATCCATAGTAGCTCCTGAGAGTGTTATTGAGGATATAATGGTCTCCATTGACTCCTGGGAGTACCCCACTGGTTTCCTTGTTCTCTAACCCAATACCAAGTTTAATGGCTATCCTCTCATCCTAGGAATACCTTGGTTGGCCATTGCTGATGCCTAATTGGTTGCATGGCTGGGAACATGACCATTAAGAATGGACACCTATCAAAATAGCTAGTGGTGTATCCTCCTGCTCAACCTTCTATTGAGCATGATTTTCCCTTGTGGTTAGAGGATGAGGAAGAGGAAGAATTTTATCAGACATCCCACTACCCAGTCTGCACACTGGCACTGTTATAGGGGAGGGCAACTTGATGAAGATAACCTTATTGATCGTATCTTACAAAATCAACCTCCCGCTTCCATGCCAATTGATGAACTAATAAAGGAATCTGGAAGTAGTCCTTGGACTAATTTTTTCTCTGTTGACTCTGGCCCAGAACATGCCAAGGTCATGGAAATTAGCCCATCCATAACTCTAAAGATAAACCCCTCTCTCTTAGCCGAGAAGGAAGAACAATTATGTAGTGTGCTGAGGCAACACCTGAATGCTTTTGCTTGTGATTATAAGGAGATGAAGGGTGTGCATCCCTCAGTCTGTACTCATCACATCTACATCAAAGAGGGATGCAAGCCTGTGGGCCAACCCTAGAGAAGGATGAACCCCCAACTCTTAAGGACATTGTGAAAGAGGAATTACAAAAGCTACTGGATGCAGGGTTCATATACCCCATTTCAGATAGTAAGTGGGTGTCTCTTCTCATTTTAGTCCCCAAGAAAAATGGGAAGCGAAGGATTTGTGTTGACTACCAAGAACTTAACAAGGCTACAAAGAATGACCATTTCTCTTTGCCCTTCATTGACCAAGTCCTAGATGGCCTTGCAGGGAAGAAATTATTCTCCTTCCAGGATAGATTTAGTGGGTACAACTAAATACAGATTAGCCCTGAAGACCAAGATAAGACCACATTCACATGTCCTTGGGATAACTTTGCCTATAGGGTCCTTACATTTAGTTTCTGCAATGCCCCTGCTACCTTCCAGAGTGCAGTTCTAAGTATCTTTGTTGAACTTGTTCATGACACCGTTGAGATATACATGGATGAATTCACTCCTTATGGATGTGACTTCCAGGAAGCTCTTTCTAATATGTGCAAAGTCTCAAAGAAATGCATTTAAATGAATCTTTCATTGAGTCCTGAGAAATGTGAATTTTTGATGAGCAGGGAATGTCCTTGGCCATTCCATATCTAAGGGATAAAGGTCGACCCAAACAAAATCTCCATCATTAAAAGGGTCCCTATCCCTCAAAAACAAAGAGATGTCCAAAGCTTCCTTAGATTAGCTGGGTATTATAGAAGGTTCATTAGCATACTTTAGTATACTGGCTTCGCCTTTGTTTGGACTATTGGCTAAAGATTTAGACTTTTGTTGGACAAACAACTGTCAAGAAACCTTCGAAGTGCTAAAATAAAAGTTGGCCACTCCACCCATCCTTAGAGGTCCCAACTGGGCATTACCTTTCCATATACACATACATGCATCGGATAAAGCAGTAGAGGCTGCCTTAGGACAAGTGGAAGACAAATTTCCTTATGCTATCTATTTCATCAGTAAAAACATTTCTAAAGTTGAGTTAAATTATACAGTCACTGAAAAGGAAATCTTGGCTATGGTACATTCTTTGAATAAGTTTAGGCATTACACCATTGGTTATCAAACTTTTGTTCACACTGATAATTCAACCATTAAGTATCTAGTGAATAAACCTGATGTTAATGCTAAGATAATTATATGGTTGTTGTTATTGCAACAATTTGATTTGACTATTATTGACAAACCAGAAAAAGAGAATGTGGTTGCAGATTTCTTGTCAAGACTAACCTTACCTACAGAAAAGGAAGAAATGGTAGATGGTCATCTCCTAGATGAACACCTCTTTGCCATCTCGGTGCTCTCTCCTTGGTTTGCTGATATAGCCAACTACTCGGTTCCTGGGAGGTTCCCTCCTAATCTATCCTCCAAGGAGAAAAAAAATACTTTTAGGAAAAGTGCCCCATTCACTTGGCTTGGGGGAAATCTTTTCAAGTTGGGGCCAGATCAGATCTTGAGGAGATGTGTGAGGGAAGAGGAGGACTTTGACATCCTCCCAGCATGTCATGATGGACCTTGTGGAGGCCATTTTGTTGCTAAGAGAACAACCTTCAAGGTTCTATAAGCAGGTTACTACTGGCCCACTCTACATCAAGATGCAAGAAGACACACCACCAAGTGTGATCAGTGCCAAAGGATGGGTAAACCTAAACCTAAGGATGAAATTCCCTTAAACCCTCAAGTGATTCTAGATCCATTTGAGAAATGGAGCATGGACTTCATTGGACCCATTGATCCCCCATCGGGACAGAAGAAGTATATCTATTATGTGCACTGATCAGTGATTACTTGACTAAATGGGCTAAAACAAACGCAATTAAGGCGAAAACTGAGAAAAATGTGGTTGAGTTTCTAAGGGAGAACATATTCTACAAGTTTGGTTTTCCAAGAGAGTTGGTCACTGATCAAGGAACACAATTCACATCAAATCTGATCAGAGATCTCATGAAGCAGCGCCACATCAAGCACAGGGCATCGATTGCCTATCAACCTCAAGAAAATTTGCAAGTGGAGGTCACAAATAGAGCATTGGAGAACCTTCTGACGAAGGTTGTTAGCAACAACAAAAAATATTGGGCAGATAGACTTGTAGAAGCCACTTGGACCTACAACACCACATGAAAGACCACCACTAGATTTACTCCATTTGAACTAGTCTATGGGAAGAAGGCCCTGCTGTCCATTCAATTTGAGTACAATACCTTAAGAATGGTAGCTCACTGAGACTTGGACCTCACTACAACACAACAGGGCAGGTTGTTCCAACTCAATGGTTTAGATGAATTCAGGCTGCAAGCTCTCTTGCACACTGCGGTAATCCAGCTACATAGGAAGATTTGGCGTAACAAACACATTAGGGAGAGAATTTTTCAAGAAAGTGATTGGGACCTGCTGTATGATTCCACATTCAAGGATTTCAAAGGAAAAATTAATGACAAGATGGTTGGGTCCTTATTTGGTGGAAATATGATATGAGAATGGGTCTCTCCAAATCATAACAATTAATGAGGAAGGCATTTCCTTGCTTGTTAATGGTTACATATTGAAGTTGTACAAAATACCATTGTCCAAAGAAGATTTTATTAGTTCAATTAGCAAGGAGTTGAATGTTATTGCGAGGCTCACAACCCTCATTCCACCAAGCTTCTGAAAAAGAAAAAATAAAGGGCCTAAATGAAAACCTCCATGAAGCATCTAAGGCCAACTCTTGGGTTGAAAACCTCTGGGAGGGAACCCAAGAGA